>QFFB01004876.1:0-10683 GCA_003316465.1 Ramaria cf. rubripermanens
TGCCACCTCGTAACTATAGTAGCTTATTTGTGCAGGGAAAGTAAGAATAGATAACCAATCATCTCCTCTGGTTTGCACAGCCCTGCACTGCTTTGCACAGCCTTGGTCAGTCCCATGACCATGACATCATGGTTGTGGCTTATTTGGTCCCAGGATCTGGCCAATGGTTGCAGCAGAACAGGGACCCTCTTTTTGGCCTTTGTACAGCTTTGTGCAGGTTTGTACAGTTATATATATAGCCTGGCACTGCCCTGCATAGCCTTGGTTGTCGGGCAGGCCGGCTATCTCGGAGTTGTGGCTATTTTTGCGTTCTTGACTCCGGGATCGCCGTTCGAGGCTTCGTCCGGGCGGAGTTTGAATTCAGACCCAGTTCGCCGGTTCGAAGGGTCTGCCCGGGCGGGGTTCGAATTTTGAAGCACCGAAACAGTGTTATGGGTGCTGGTGGGTCCATGGCTCTGCAGTGAACAGAGTGAGGCCTTTTTGAGCCAGAGAAGTCGAAATAAATGGCGAAAAAATGCCTAAAAATTAAGGGATGTTGGGACACATGTTTTCCCCTCCAAAAGCTCCATGTATTTGCTATAGGATGCGAAAAAAAAACAGTATTTTTATGTTTTTAATGCTTTTTTAGTGATTTCCTTCCACTTAAGACAGTTCCCACACAATCTCTCCTCCACTTCCGAATCTGAAAAACACCATTCTATCTGCCTCCCCCACTCTGAACCCCATCTTCTCCAATTTTTGCCTCAGCTTGTTGTGCCAGACCCTGCCCGACTGTTTTAGCCCATAGATTCCTTTGTTGAGTTTACAAATGAGTTTTTCTTCTCTGGGCTTAATGAATCCTTTGGGCTGACGCATGCACAGTGTCTTTGAGCTTCCCATTCAGAAAAGCCCCCTTCACATCAATTTGTCTAAGCTCTAGATTATACTTGCAAGTGAGTGCAAGGATTACTCAGATGGAGGTGAGTTGAATAGTTGGTGAATATGTTTCTTGAAAATCAACTCCTGGGACTTGTGAGTAGCCTTGCGTGATGACTCTGGATTTGAAATTGTCAAGCAAGCCTAGATTATCCCGTTTAACATGGAACATCCATCGACTCCCAACAATGTTCATGTCAGGAGGTGCTTGTTAGGGGTCGTCCAAAAATAAGCTACCTATTTATGAACAATTACTAGGTAGTTAAATAGTTCCAAATGTCCTTAGAAAAGGTTGTATGAATATTTCTTTATTATGTTCACATTGGGTCCACAAGGTACAACAATCCATTGGTCACTGAGCTAATATTTCCCACCATCACATGACTATCACATGACCTTGCCAAAGTAGTCACAGTCACATGACTATCACATGATGTACTTAAGTGCGGGAAACTTTTACACTTAACCATGGATTGCTGTCACAAAGCTGTGTCACCAACCAAAAAGGCAATAGCACCTTCCACAGCCTTCCAAAACCTTTCAAATCTTTCCTGAAGCTTCTCTAAGCTTCTCTGCCTTTCTTCACAGTGCCACAAGGTTCTAAAGTAGTTACATAAGCCAGATAGATGTAGCATAAATAGCCTGCAGTTCAACAGTGAGGAATAGACAATCTTTCACCCAACCATCACTCAGACACTGAGTAACCTGAAGTGTGACTTCAACACAGCCTTGTACTGAAGTACTGGCTACATTGGCTCAGCACTACACTAAGATTGCAGCTCTCTGATTGGCTCTGAGAAGTACAAGAGTGCTCTATTTTAATTGCAGCAGGCTCTGAATAACTAAGCTGTGAACAGTGAAGTTACTAAGAGTAACTGATTAGTAATCCTGTACATTAGATGCCACTCTGAGCAGTGATCTAATAGTCTTGGTTATAAGTTAATCAATTCACACATTAGATTATTAACTTAACTCTGAGTTAAGTGGATTAATAGCTTTTGAGTAATTGATCTTTCTTAGTCAATCAACGCCTGCAGATATTAACCTAACTCAGGGTAAGTGAGTTAATATACTACATTTGTTGAGTTGGAAAACTAGAAAATCACAGAGAATAGTAAGATACTTGATCTGAGGAAGAGTTCAAGCATTGATCTATCTTTTCACGTCTTGGGGATTATTGTAACCTTTAGTTCACTTGACCCGTGGTCCTAAGACTCTAAGTAGCTTTCCCCTTAAAGTATCTGGACCCTTGAACACCTGACATTCTTTGATCTTATTAAGTCATTGCATAAACCTAGAGCTACACGTGTTCAGTTCAATCTCTATTGCTACACTTCCTGTTGTAATACTGGTTACAATTGTTCACCGGAGTATAATTTCTTAATTGGGTTCTCCGTTAAAATAGTTTCGAAGCTTGTGTGTGCTTGTAAAGTCAAATCTTTTGATTGAACTTTATAATTGTGATTAACACCACAGTTTAGAGTTTAGTTCAACGGTTCCAAAACAGTGCTTCAACCAAAGTCCACATACAGTAGCCCATGAGTGTGTCATATTCCTTTTGACATGCTTCCTGCCATTTGCCAGCATTCTCTGACATCATCATGTCTCGATATGTGTCAGGTTTGTCATCTGCCAGCACCACATAGGCAACCTCCTGTTAAGCTATGGACTGACAGACAGGTGGTACTGAGATACTCGGCCAAAGGCTGAGCGGGGTTAGGTCGGGGGGACTTGGCTTCAACTTATTAGTGTTACACCTGTGCGGCTGTCTGTCCCTGTATTTTGGACCAGAAGCCCGAGGGCCTATTAACTAAGGAGGGTGTAGACTTAAGGGGGATACATTGTTGATATCAGAACTGAGTAGCATACATGTGGAGAGCGAACTTATATGTTATGATATCAGGATTACCTAGTATTTTTCCTAGTATTTCTACTATTTTCTTTCATTTACTAGGAGCATTCTACCTTTTGTTATGCTGTTGTCACACTCATGTCACCCAACATCATCGGTGACATAGCGGTTCCTAGTCCAGCACATCATGGGGCTTCACCCCTATACGCACATGTATAAGTAACTAGAACATTAGTTACAACAATTCGAAGGTATTAGCCCTCCACTTCCATGAGAAGTCTGGTATAGTTAAAGCATGAAGCTAACCTTCATAGCTGGTGAATCGCTGATGTTGTCATTCTGCGCCGTGAGATCGGCCAGTCTTTCTTCGCTCGCAAATGCATTAAATTGCATTCTTCCTTTTCCGGCATCGTTCGCCACATCGACGCCAACCCGGTCTCAAATATATCAATAACATTATATACTAAGTACGATACAGGGATTGGGGAGGAGGTTGACTGAGAGGCCACATGATATGGGCAGGGTGGAATGTACTAAGAATAAGGTGAGTAAGAATAATAGAACTATAACTGGGGTGTGACCAAGTGTGACTGAAGTATGCTGTGGCCAGAGGCCCAATGTATGTGATCCGAAGTCCCAAGGTATGCCGAGATCTGAGGTGAAATGGGGATCTAACACCTCCACTCCCTCTAGTTCCACTCTCCCATAGACCATTGCTGCTATCTCCCTGAGTAAAGTGGCATGTCTCCTTCCTTTCCCATACTCCACATTCGATGGGTCCATCCATAGTCTCTTCAAGAAATCTTTCGGTGTGCTTTCTTCTTCACTTTCCTCTGCTTCAATTTCCTTTTCTTCACTTTCTTTTTCTTTAGCCCATACTTCTCCCTCTGTTTCTCTCTCTGATTCATCCTCTCCTTCCTCTTTAATCCTCTCTTGCTCTTCTTCTGAAAAGTCCTTGAGGTGTTGTTTATTAAAGGCAGTAACGCATCTTCATCTTCTTCCCAGGTGTTGCTGTACTTCTGTTGTGTCAGGTGCATGGAGACCAAGATGCTGCTTTTGTTTGACTACAATGTAGGAATATCATCATCGGTTGTGTGGATCATAACATGCTCGATATGGTTTGCTTTGTTGAAAACAACATCCCTAGCCTTCAATATTGTATGTGTGCATGGTACCCAGATCATGTAAGCTTTTGAGTTGTTGAAGTATCCCACAAAAATCCCTTCCACTGACTTGTAATCTCCCTTCTTCCTCGTTGCTTTAGGAGCTAGCACCCAGCATTTCAATCTGTATATGCGTAGCCAGTCAATCTTGGGCTTTGATCCCCAGAATACATTATAAGGTGAGATATCAAGTTAGTAATGAATGAGTTGATTTTTGACAAAGTTGACAGTATGAACTCCTGAGACCCAGAAGCTACTGGTGGGTCTGGTGTCGTGTTGCAGTGTGAGTGCCCCTTCTTGAAGCACCCAGTTATATCTCTCAGTGATGCCATTATGCTCTGGTGTGTGAGGCAATGTTGTTTTGTGAATCACTCCAAGCTGACTGCAGATCTCAACAAATTCCTTCCCTGTGTACTCTCCTCCATTGTCTGTCCTCACCCTCTGCACATCTTCTCCTTTCTGCTTTCTCATCCACATGATATATTGCTTGAACAAGTCTGTTATAGTGGCACACTCTTTGTTCTTGAGGAAATTGACACTGGTGTATCATGATTTGTGGTCAATCCATGTACTTATATCCAGTGATTGACGTGTTGAATGGACCACACAGGTGAGACAACACAACATCACCAATCCTCTTTGGTAATTCCTCAACTCTCTTGAAAGGTGTGCATGCTTGCTTCCCAAATGGACAGTTCATGCACTTATTCATCTCTTGACTCTCCTCCACTCTTGGGAATCCCTCTGCTGTCCCCAACTTCCACATCTTCTCAACCGTTGATGGCATGGCATGTGCAAGTCTATGGTGCCGCAGAGTCATGTCACTTGGCACATTGGAATAAATGACAACCTCACCTCAAGAACACTTCCCTAATGCTAGAGATGGAAGCCAGCTGTGATCTTCAAGGCTGGGAAGTTCTGGAATTTAGGCCCAGGACTGGGTCACACATAGAGTATATGGTCAAATCAGTTGGATAGTCAGTGTTGAAAAGTACTGTAGGGCTTCATTCTTCTCTCTCAATTGTGCAATTGCAACTAGGCTAGATCTCCCTTGCACCATCCTATCCTTTCCCATTTGAGATTTCTGAACCCATCCCTCCTCCCCACCACCCACCCTTCCAGTTGTCATCATTTGCTACTCCTCTGCCACCCTCTCCTCATTCACTACTCCAGGGCAATCCCCTCCTCATCCTTCGTTGCTTGTCCACTGCCCCCACCTCATTTGCTCCTCCCATCCACCTCCCCTTCTCCTTGGTATCTTCTGCTCCAACATCCTCTCTATGTTCACTACCCCTCCAGGGATATCCCATCTTCCTCATCTACTGCTGCCCCTCCCCCACCATCTCCTTGTTGTTTCCAACCCCACCTCCACCTTCTCATTCTGTTTGCTCCCTCACTGATATCAGCGTAGCCTCTGTTGTGAAATGCAAGATATTGTGTATAGCCATCTCCAGAACAAATATGCCGCTGGTCCTGAATTATCTTATCACATGATAGTTAGTTTACTCTTTATAAGGTGTCAATTAGGTAGTAACAATCTCATCTGGTTTCACACTATTTCACTGGCCTAAAGCCTTTTATCAAGCCATCACCAAGTTTCTACCTATGAGATTTTACAACAGCCTCTGCAGTCTATCCTACTCCTATTCACTGGTCACTGAACATTATCTTCACTATCGTACCACTACACTTCACCCTCACTTCACATCATACACATCCACCCGGCAGCATGCAGGGCCACTGAATGCAAGCAGAAGTCCAGTCTAGCCAACAGGTTTCACTCATAGATTGCATCAGTCACCTTGCCCCATGAAGGTGTAGTTCAACCCTTACTCCATGTCCTAGCACATGCTACCATTCCACAGTATCCTAGCCCCTCTCTATCCGTTCTCCCCTGCATTTGCTTTTACTATAAGTACTTCTATTCCGCCTGTATAATTCTCTAGTTCAATTATCATATGTCTACCTGATTATTTGAGCTTTCACTCACAGAAAACACCTTAGTAGACTATCCACTGCAACATCGGTAGTTTTACTTATCAGTGAGCTCAAACCTTTGATCTTATTTGCTACACCCCCTTAGGGGCATTGCTGAGACCGCTATTTGCAACACTTCACAAGAGTGTTCAGATCAGCAAAAGGAACACCTGAACTGGGGTGACCTTTCCTTGGATCCCAGGACTCATGTTGACACCATAAGCATGTACGCATACCACTGCAGCAAGAATAGGTGCTAGATAACAGCATAAATAGAACCTGATTATCAGTTCAAAACCAGCTGGAAACCAGTTCTGTAGAACTGATTTCTAGCTCCTGAAGCATTCTCAATGCCTTTGGTCATGTACTGATTGCCTGTAGTGAAAATGTCCCACTTTGTACTGATATATAGTTCAAAATTAACTTAATTCTAGCCTTATTGGGACTGATAACAAGTATATTGGGAACTGTATTTTAGTTATAATGAAAGCACAGAACAGAACAGACAGCCACATCCTTAACACACATGCTGCTATAATACCACCCACATGCTCACTGCTGCTACACATCCCAGCACTAGTCTGCTCCAAAATGAACCTACAGTGCTCCTACATCCACCTGACAAGGGTGTGCTAGCACTACTGTTGCTGCTTGACACTGTGGTCACCATCACAGCCTGTGGGACTCTGCTAGTAGTCATGCCCATGGATGGGTTGCTGAGAGGTGCTGCTTCTGTTTTCACTGCATAACAAATGCCAGTTTCAAGTCATATAAGCATGGGGCTGTACAGATACATTAATTATATACTGGGGAACAAGCCACCATTGGCTTGGGAAGCTGCAACCGCCAAAGAAAGCTGGTTGTTTGCGTTACTTTGCATGGTTGACATGAATCTGTCATCATTACTGACATCCTCATTATCAATAGCTATTGCACTGTTGGTTCTTAGTGGCAGGTTGAACAACATCTTTCCTGGAGACCCAGCAGGACTTCACCATGGCTATTTGTGAAATGTAAGTCATAATATATGCACATGATAATAATGAAGTACAATGGCCTACATTTAGTCATGGAGTTCTAGATGGACTTTGCATCCATTCCTCTGGACTCCATGGCCTGAAAAAAAACTCTATAGCATTGAAGTGGTCTGTTAAGACCAGGGTCTATGTGTGGGACCTCGGAGCAAGCTTGACCGAGGGGGTTCAGTAAGGGCTTGGCTTCAGCTTGTGTGCTGCACCATCCACTAGTGCACATGCCTTTAATTTTGGAGCAAGGTTGGACAAGAGGAGCAGGAGGACTAAGAGGGAATGGAGTGAGAAATTAAGAAGGGACAAGAGGAGCAGGAGGACTAAGAGGGAATGGAGTGAGAAATTAAGAAGGGAGTCAAGGGTATCTAAGTTGATTTCTGACTAAAGAGCAAAGTACATACAGAGCAAGACTTATATATGGATAACAGAGAACAGGGTCGAACATAAACTAACTAAAGGATCAGACTGAAGTTTGGGGAAGGGTAGGGAATGGGGTTCAGGCTCAGGCTCAGACTACTTCAGGAAGGGCTCAGACAAGGTCGGGCTCGGGGCATGGGCTCGGAACAGGGTTGGTTACTGAATATGGTCGCCAGAGATCCTTGAGGAACCAGATCATAACATGGTCACAGATTGGTGATAAGACTCATGGGTAACTAATGGCTGTAGGCTGATGGAACTTACCTTGTACTTTTGCAAGGTCATTGGGTATGTTATCTATCAGTGTGATAAAAGATAATAATCAAAGCAAAGGCAGTGGTAGAAGTACTGGTAGTGGTAGTAGATATAATAGAGCCTGGGATCTAAGATAGCAGAGTCTGAAATGACTTGAGAAAACAATGCCACTTGCACTGGCATCTTCATGCTCCCACTCCCACTCCCACTCATCCCCATGCGAGGGAGTTACTCATTTATGCAGTTAGTGGCATCATTGATGGCATTCAAAGTAGTGGCCAATTGGAATTTCCAGTTAGTGCTTTGACACATTTTTTTTTTCCTGTACCTAGTTATCAGTACTTGTATGGTACTGATTTTTAGTACTCTGTAAAATAATCTTATTGCGGTCTAAATACCAGTACAAGTCTGTACTGAAAGTTAGCTGTAGTGCAAGCGGAACTGGAACTTAGTACTTATTCTTGCTACAGTGATACATCAACACATGGATCTGCTTGGGATAACTATACAGCAGGGGATCGCCAAGATTGATCTTCCGCCACACTCGTGAGTCCGCATTTCCCGGATCCCGGACGGTGTAGCTACAGTCTATGGACGGTTTCAATATGTGAGAGCATTCACTACTTCGTCCCACAGTACTCACGCCATTCCCCACTCTTTCACGGAATCCAAAACCTGTGGGCTCTCCAAGAACGGTTGTCCCAATACTGAGTCGCCATCAATAATAACTATATTTATAGTGACACACCCGCGATACCCCATAAAAAACAAGCAGCACACTCCTCACTGGGAGTACAGCACTGCGATGCAGATAAGTAATTGCTCCTTCAGCGGCCTATCCATTGCTTCTATACTTCGATTCTACTCCAAGATGCATTCCATACCCACTCCTTCCCAGGCCTGCGCTGGAAATAGTTCGTTGGTATTTGCTCTTATTCACGGGCTATTATCACGATTCAGTTCCGGACCGAGAATGACGGGCTCTAAGGATGAATATGATGAGTAATCAGTATTCTTGAACAGACGTTCTGGTATTGCATCTCACATCAAGACGTACTGTGCCCTCGTATCGTATTTGCAATATCACAATGCCCTCCAACTTCTGCCAGGGCGAGGACGGTGAACTCACCTGAATTCTGTGAAACACGTAATGTCAGTGAATCTCAAACGTTTTATAACGTGAATAGGAAACCTTTATACTCGGATCTGCGTCAAAGAAAAGCTGGACCAAACTCGCGCTACCTCTGTCTGCAGCGAGGTGAAGCGCGGTATAGCCCTGCCGATACTTCAGAAGGTGGTAACCGCTGCGAGAAAAGTCAAGGTTCACATATTCCTCCAAAGAATCCAACTTTCTCTCAGAATGGGCACCGAGAAAGCTGCAAGTCCTTTTACGTCATTAAACAAGGCAAAGCCCTGCAGAGTTCCGTGGTCTTTAGCATCCAGTGGTGGTTATACATCACATCAGCGGAGTGCAAATATTTGATCGGAGAATGGTGGCTTGATCCGAACCTAGATTAAACCTCGGCTCATAAAAGCATGCATTTTATCTAATGTTCAACATAGAATGCCCCGTCAGCTCACGGCTGCTTAACAGACATCACAGCAGCAGCAGCAACTGGACAAAAAAAAAGAAAAAATGACTCCTTGACCGCGTACGATGGCCACAAGAAGCAATTTCGGCGTATTCGTAACAAGTGACAGAGCTCAGTAAATTCAAAACTTGACCGTAACTGTTTGGTCACGTCTCCGACACCTTTAAATGCAATCAAGACTCATCAACGTGAATTACAGAGCCCTTGGATGTCATGATCATCGGATGCAGCGTGGAAATGCCTCATGAGCAGTCTAGTTAGGATACTACCCCAAAAGCCAGTTGAGGTCTGCGGTGACGCTTAGAAACATCACTCACGAGATCGCCGCAGCCCAATCTTGTCCAAGGATCAAGGGTTTCGTGACCGTGGAATAATGCACTTCGTCCAGGAGGAAATCGAACCCCATCAGCTTCCCCCCGAAGCATAACCTTGGCGGGCTGGGACGCCGCCGAATGAATGATATCAAAACCATCCAGCCGACGAGATATCCGCACTCGCCGCTATATATGAACATCGACTTTACAGTAAACTTTGCGCTTGATGCAGACCAATCAATATGAGGTATGTCACACGGTTGCCCCTGTGTTCAACGTCCAACTCTGGGTTGCTATTGCGCTGCGCCATGCATACCATCTCCCGCGTTTATCTACTTCTATCTCCAAGCGTCTAGGAGTAGCCAACCGATCTCGGTGTGTGCGCCGGCTAAAGACTGCCATATGCAGCGCCATGCTTATTTCTGGCACGTCCATATCTTCTTGGTCGAACGATCTCCGCGTGAGGACTTGGCACCGAAATTCCGGTGTTTAATTCTCGAGGCTGTTGTGAGCGTCTCTCCTGTGCATCGGAATGTCGGTATTGTTCAAGTCAAATATTCATCTAGCTCATAACAGCTCTCTGAAACCTGTATTCCTATTTTCAAAACTTGGATAGCGCGTAAGAAAGCATTTCGACTGGGATAACGAACAATACAACGTTTCAACCTGAATAGCAAATAAGAAAACCTTTCAACGAATTGCGTGATCGCAAAGGAAAGCTATACCTAAGTAGAGTGCGGATGATTTGGGATCTAAGTATGTGCTAATATCAGGCATGTATTGGCATCTAGTAGCACAAAGGAATCAGACGGGTCGGGGATGGAAAACAATATTACGATACCTGCAAAGACTCACGGATATCCTTTATTTCTTGCAAGATAGTCTGAGATGTGTCGGTTTCCCTGCTACGAAGGGCCAAGGTAAAGACCTACGGGAAGAGAAATATATTAAGATATGTAGTATCTGGACAAGTGGCATGGGTTACCTGAAATCTCTGCAAGGTGTTATCTATCTTTATGGCCTGATCCTCTAGCGTCTGGGAATCCGTGAAGGAGTGAAAGATCGCTTTGAGAAGTCCGCGATTTCTGATGAGAGTGAGAGGCTCGCGAGCATTCTTGATGGTGCTATTTTCAAGATGTCAATGAGATCCCCCCAAGTTCACCTGTAGAC
>QFFB01004887.1:0-11663 GCA_003316465.1 Ramaria cf. rubripermanens
ACCTTGAATCTGTAAAAGTTCAATTTGCTCGTATCAGCGGAAACAGTGACATTGTCATTAAAGACGCTTCATGGATTTCCGAGTATAAGTGAGTGGCACGCCGACTCAAAGAGCCCTTGATGCCTTACAATGCATAGGCCACAAATTCGCATGGCTGATACGTTCCAACATGGGAGGATTTTCATTGCCGGTGGTCAGTCTAGTGTATTCGTCAGCTTACTCAGCCTGGGTTGATTGCCAATATAGATGCGGCCCACTGTCATCCTCCTACTGGCGGTCAAGGCCTGAACACAAGTATAATGGACTCTGTGAGTATCTGTGTCTAAACCTCCCCAGCATAGTCTTTCTAATTGGATACGGTTCTCTTTAGTTAAACCTTAGCTGGAAATTGGCCCTCGTCATCAAAGGACTATCTCCCGTTGGACTTCTAGAGACATATGACAGTGAACGTCTGCCTGTTGTGGCGACCATGCTGGATCTCGCGGCCAAGATTCATATCCAAACGTTCTCAGCCAAGAGTGGTGTCACCAAGGAAAATGGAGCCTCCTGGGGCAAAGAAGTCATGTGGCGGCCAAGAAACCTTCTCATGCTTGGAGTCAACTACCGGTGGAGTCCAATCGTACTCGATGATAGGAATCTGTCGGAAACACCGGAAGACAACAACCCCTACGAAGCCACCGGTGCACTGCGGGCCGGCGACCGGGTTCCCAATGCTCCTGGGCTTGTCGACGGGGGCATTGAGAACACGCTGTTTGACATGCTCAGTCCGGCACACCATAACTTGATTGTCTTTCGGGGACCAACACTTCTGGCCATCCCAGCGATCATTTCTCAATACGAAGCACGTGGGATTCTCAAGATGATCACAGTTTCTCTCGACTCAGACTTGTCGGAACCCTTGTCCTCGGGGAAGACACGCGTTGTACTCGATCAGAAGGGACATGCACACACAGCATTTGGGGTTGCACCTGGCCATGCTTCAATCGTCGTTATCCGACCGGATATGTTCATTGGGGCCTGCGTGCAGACGTTTGAGAACCTCGAGAAATACTTTTCAAACATCTTGTCGGATTGATTGGATCTGAAGCCAGCGACTTGACTCCAGATTTATAAGCGCGGGAAAGACGACATACTTGCCTAATGTACTGGGTGGCCAACGCGTATATGTATATATATGTAGCGAGAAAAGATACTTATATGTCTATGGACGAAGAGATCTCCAGCATTTTTATCATGACTAATGAGTGCCAATAATTTTGGTTAGCGAAAAGCCAAGGATTCGAACGAGACAAAACAAAAACAGAAGATGTTGAACTGAGCACACGATTCCCCAGTGTGCTAAAATATCTGTATTTATTATTTTTCATCCCACAGGTATAGCTAAGATTTTGGATTTTATGTTATATATGGATATTCTCAATTTAAAAATATATGCCGTTTTGTGGTAAAATGAAGATACGTGAAGCATCATCAACCATTGCTGCCCACCGCACCGACAGAACTCACAGTACAAAATTCGAACTGGGTCGCGCGGATAGTCCAGCCTGAACGAGATGAAGTTAGATTTAGGTATGGCGTACAACACTGGCAGTCACCTTGATATAGATGGTTTCCATGGTCTTCATGGTCTCGATAGTTTGCTCAGGCGTAATCCAAGCTTGAGGCTCGCGGCCTCTGATTTTGTCCACAAAGGCCTCGAGCTGCCACCGGTATCTGATGCGTGGAATGTCAGTTAGGCGGTAGGGAAAGATCATGAACGGTGCTTACGCCGACCACCATTCCTCGCCCTTGCCATCCTCAAACTTGTACGCCTTTTCGACGCGGGATTTCCCATGGGTCGGGATCACGGTTATGGAGTGCCAAACATGCGGCAGAACGTAGTTTCTTATCTCAACACGTCCGCTCTCGCACTCGACAGCAAGTACCATTTTGATCCATTGCGGGAAGAGTTTGAAGGGACCCCAGTTTTCCATGTCGGAGTCCGTGTAGATCGTCACAGGTAAGTCTGGGGTTGGGTGATAGGCGAGCTTGGCGCGGATAGTGCGGTCGATTTGAGGGAGGCCTTTGCGTGTCGTCGCTTCGGCCTCTCGTACCTGGATGGAGGTGGCATCCAGGAGATAGCGGATGTTTGAGATACAATATGCTAGAAAACCATATTATGAACATGGCCTACGCAGTGGCATAAGAGACTTCGCACCTCCCATGTCCATAAGGCCGCCACCGCCGAGTTCGTAATTGAATCGAATATCATCTTTGACGAAAAAGAGATCATTCCACACGCCTAATTCGGCGGATACATGGGTTATTTTTCCAAGTTCGCCGCTGTCGATGATCTGTTTCACGCGCTGCATCGAAGGGTGGAATCTATGTGGGCATGTTATCAGTAATCCGGTACAGTATGAATGAATAAGCATTGTCACCGCGGTTGAAAGGCTTCCAACAGGACGAGGTTCTTCTCTTTAGCCAACGCAAACATCTTTCTAGCTTCCTCCTCCGTGTCTGAAAATGGCTTCTCGCAAAGGACATGCTTCCCCGCTGCGAGCGCCTTCATTGTCCACTCAAAGTGGAGACTATTAGGGAGCTGCGAAGGATTAGATGAGTAAGAATGGAGTAATGGTGCACAGCGATGTGCGCACGGGATTGTATATTGCATCCAAATCTGGATCGTCCACGAGCTCTGTGTTGTTGAATCAATGTCGGTGGCCACAAAAGCACAGGTATTTGGCGGACCTTGATATGCGTTTGAACCAGAATATGTCTTTTCGACACCCCAGGCTTTTGCAAACTCACTGGCTTTGTCTTTGCTCCTAGAGGCGATGGCTGTAACGACGACATCCTCGTGATATCTGGCAGGTTTGATCAAGGCATCTGGGCCGATCTTAGCAGCGCCAAGGATACCAAAGCGCAAGGGATTCGCTCTCTTTTCGACAGACGGGGGGTTAGAACCCTGCTCGACGAGGCGCGTACGACGAGCGGTAAGTGTGAAGAAAACTACAGCGGGTAAACGAGGGATTTGACCTTGGAAACTCGTCGGATGAATGAGATGAAGGATGTCATGAATGAGTTGTGTTCAGGGAGGTTCTGAGATGGAGAGAAGCGTAGGAGTATGTTTGGTGTACGAACGAATGCACTGCTGGTAGAGCAACGGTGTCAAACCATCTTAAGTAGATTATTCACACGCCGTGGCTTCGAACTTCTTAAAAGTAACTTTGAGCGCAACCTAGAAGACCGAGGATTTACTTATCATAATCGAGTTTCGTGGCGAGTCGATGGGTCCATGTAAGTATCAGGGTAATTGAACCTATTACATAATATCTCCTCTTGCTTAAGGGTCCCAGGATGACCATTATTTAATACCGCCCGTACCGCTTCCACACAGGCTCCCACATGTAAAAGGAGCGCCTCCCAGAATCAGCCACAATGCTGTACAGATGAGTTTGTGAGCCCATTTGTTTGGTACTATACGGATTGATAGGAGACAGCGATCCACAGAAATCATTGATCAACCATGAGGCCACCGTGCACAACTTGCCACCATCACGTTGAGTGCCACATCAAACGTCATATCCAGTACAGAGTACACAAGGCGATCACCCGTTTCAGCGGACACAGGTAGATATTGACAAGGATAAACCGTTACTAATAATAGTCTGGATGTATACAGTGTCCATAAGCCGCCAGACTGAAAATGCGAAATCTCACAAAACTGCGCTTATTGTGCGCTTAAGCATCATTCGCCATCTACCCAATGCCAGGGTAAGCGCCGTTTTGTGAAATTCCGCATTTTCAGCCAGCTTATGGACACGTCTACCAAAGGCTGGAACTTGGGGCACTTCCCTGCCATACTGCTTTTCACTAGCTGGCTATTGGTGTGTTATGCCTGAACATGTACTTACGACCTGCCTTGCTCAACCGCATTGATGGACAAGTCACCCGAACAGGGTATTCGCCGCAGTTGCTGTCGAGTCAACCAGGAGCCGAAAAAGCAAAGGTTCGCAAGATTACTCATGTTGAAGACGAGTGCCCGGTGATCCGCGCGCCATAGTGGCATGGCGTTCTCACCCCGAAATTCAACAAGCGGAGGTGTCAGGTCACCGGGCCTCTCCGTTTCTCTCTTCATATCGACACCTTGACCAGCTTTGCAAGCAATACAAAGACGTTCGCACTAGACTTATCTACTGGTTGTCAACCCCATAATACTGGCTGCATCAACGACGCCCTGTCCAACAATCCGTCATCGCCATCGTCTGACTCCACGAAGGCTGTATTAATACAAATGCTAGGCATTCGATCTGGTATGATTATTCGCTTGATTGTTCTAATTCGACTCCCGAGTCGTGACCACCTTCTACGTTCGCGATGCGAGCGAGGCATAGATTGATGCCCCATCTCGAGCCATCTATGAGTCGAAGTGAGGGATCTGGCAGCCTTCCTTGCTGAAACAAAATAATTACTGCAACTTGTTGACCATGAGATAGTGACTTGGGAACTCCGGTGCGTCCTATTCCCGACGTTCACGCCACGCCACTCGCAGTCGGAAGCAGTGCGCCCACTTCTACCATCTCTTAAGAAAGCCCACAACAGACCTCTAACCATATACACATGTATATCGTCATCAACTTATTCCCTGCGCACAGACTTCGGTGGTGGCCTGTCTGCTTTGCCTTCATTGTACGACCCTAGATTCCCAAAGCAAACATGGGAGGGGTAGCAATGCCTCAGAGAATATACTATGTCAGGGTTCAACGCCACGCCCCACATATTATGTGCTCCTAGCAAATCCGGATCCGGAATAAGATGGAGTGAGATATCAGATGCCTGTTGCTTCCATCCAGTGATTTCCCACATCAGCGCCCAACATTGCGTCGACTTCGTAGACCGACTGTACAACTTCGAGAAGGACTGCAATCAAACAAACTCAACCTCGCATATTATGTAATATTTTCAACGCTCCACAAGGTTGGTTAGCTAAAACAAGCCAAAATGCGGCCGTAGACACATGCCATAGCATAGGACCCTGCCGCATCGGATGCGGCCTATAATGACAACCCGCAATAATAATGAAAACTGGAGAAAGAATCAACAAATTATCCAGTGCTTGCATTAATATATGACCCCCACCCTGCTTAGCAGAACACCCCCCAGGCTGTATTGATATCCACACTAGAAAATATGCCTTCGTCAAGCTTGTACACGGACGTTCTTATTATCGGCGCAGGGCCAGCGGGGCTCATGGCGGCCAATGCACTCGCATCAATGGGGATTGACGTCAAGGTATTAGAAAAACGGTAAGAGCCACGTGAATTACTTCATGAGGATGAGTCCGTATTCATAGTCAATGCATCAGTGTCTTGGGCGAGTCGGGAGGTCGTGCAGACGGCATTCAACCTTGGACCATGGAGGTTTGGAACAGTTATGGCATATCTCATGATTTTTTCCGCCAGGCTAATCAACTTCATAAAATGGTCGGTCCTATTAGTCTATATGCCACATGCAAACAATGACCTGGGGTCGTTTGAGGTACTCTATACATCGAATGCAGCTGGAGACGGCATTCAGGTCGGTCCTGTCATAGTTTCTGTAAAACTTGTCATTCTATGAAGCGTAGAAAAAAAGTCAAACCCCAACAATATTTACGCCCTCCATTCGATATCCATTCGAGGTGAGAAATTGATGATGCTACGAGACACCCATTCACGCCTTAGAAGGCAATCATCTCTTCCTCTTCAATCGAGTCCCTTCTTTCGTCGTCCCTCTCGAGCAAAGGCATCACCGTCTCCCAGCCATGTCTTCCCATCTCATTCGAGATCCATAAATCCGAGGCCAATAACCTGTTTCCTGTCGAGGTAAAAAATTTCTAATTATAATCACGTGTTCTATGACAGTTTTCTGGTTATGATAGGTTGTGTATCAGAAACGGGTATCTAAAGCTTCAAGCGCCACTAATGGCTCTTCCGTAGAACATACGAATGGGACTGTCTCCCCCGAGTCAGTTGAAGGACCTAACACGATTCATGCCAAGTATTTAATTGGCGCTGATGGCACGTTTATCTTACATACGATCCTTACCGATCCTTACTTCCCTGCACGGACACAGGTGCTCAATCCTGGGTTCGCAAGTCGCTTGGGATATCCTGGGAGGAGAGCCCCCCTGGTATGGTCACGAGAATATAAGCCACTGCCCATTGCAATGACACAATTTGTTTAGAGTCACTTTGGGCCGTGATGGATTTAATTCCGGAGACAACCTTCCCAGATATTCGTGCAAAGACAATTATCCAGTCCCCTCTTGTGGGCCCCGTGGGCGTGCGTACGCTGTCAACAGCATATTCCAAGCTACTTATCGGCTACTGCAACGTAACAGTTAATTCCGCGTCCTGGTGACGAAGTGAGAATATATTTGCCACTCACTGATCCCACAGGAGGGCCAGACAGGGGAGTCCAGACGCTCGAGCGGATCACAGAGGTATCCACACTTTTTATAATGTGTCCTGGCCTGGACCTTGTGCATATTGACGCAATGCAATTTAGACGGTCAAGAAGGGATTTCTGCCGTATAAGATGGATATTAAACGTGTCAACTGGCATGCGTTTTATCGAGGTATTTCGTGCCTCTGTTACTGTTCAGTTGCGAATATCGCCCCCTCATGCATATTGCTATCCTTGCAGTCAGTCAACGTATGGCGACCGCATTTTCGAGGGACAACCGTGCCTTTATTATCGGTGACGCGTGTCCGTACCTCTCTATACGATGCTTTCCCCTTGTTATAATTCATAATGACCAGGTCATACTCACTCTCCGAACGCGGCACAAGGAGCGAATGTCTCCATGATGGATGCCCATAACCTAGGTCAGTGCTTTATCGCTGCCCCTTAATGCTCTGGTGAACGTTTTTCTGGCAGCATGGAAGCTTGGCCACGTCATTCGTGGATGGGCTTCCCCAAGTCTTCTCGAGACATACGCGACGGAGCGCCGCCAGGTTGCGGCAGAACTGCTCGAGTTCGATAAGCAACTGAATAAAAAGATCGACCCTGAAAATTTACCCAAAGACAGCTACCGCCTGTAGGACGCACACAACTCTATTATAAATATGGTTACTCACGCTGAGATACACAGGATTATGCAGAAACATAATTTATTCGTCACGTAGGTTTCCCAATTTTTTAAGAGGCGTGTTCTCACAAATACGTGACTAGGGGGATCGGTGTGAAGTACACCTCCCGTCTCACAGTTGAGGGACAACAACGCCTCGCGCCGCACATGACGCTGGGACAGAGGCTTCCCCCTACGCCACTTATCCGGATGAACGACTGGAAACCGCTGAATCTCCAAGACATGGCGCTCTCCAATGGATTGTTCAAAGTGCTCATATTTGCAGGCGACACGCGGGAAGAGAAGCAAGCAGCGCGTCTGCAGCTATTTGTCGAGTCACTGCACTGCGATTTGCGTGATTTGTTCCGAGAGATGTGTCAAGTTTTCACGATTATAAAGGGTAAGAAGGAAGATACAGACTGGCCCTGTGTTCCGCAGTCTCTCGTCACATCGGGTTTAGAAAGGCGTGTATCTCAGATACGCTTGAGTATTCACATCCTCATGTGTTCAACAGGATTTTCCTGGACGAATCTGACGCAACATCAGTGGAGCACACCGCCGGTGCGGGCCCACTGCATGGGATGTCCAGCGATGGCGTCGTTATCCTCGTGCGGCCGGACGGATACATCAGCCTCATCTATGATATGGATCCTGGGGCTTGTAAGGCTATTAGCACTCTGCTCGCAAGCTTGTAATGTATTTAGATCAAATATTTATATGAAGATGGTATGCAGGCGCTTGCGCGAACGATGTGAGCTCCGAGGGTTGTAGTTGTGACGAGATAGCACGCATGTGTTGAGACCCTGCTATGGTTGGCGTGCACCGCTCGCCAATGTGAGCCTCATGGCATCGCAGACTCAGCTTCGTCAGGCCCTCAGGCCGTGTATAGGCAAAGGTGCGGCTTGGAATCATTGTCAATCGACGGGGCTCGTTCCTCTGCATAGGATCAGGAGGCTTTCTGCCTCTTAGCTCGTTGGACTCCTCTGACTGCCTTTCTTTCGCCTCTTCATCTACCCTCTCTATGCCTTCTATTCCTTTGTCTCCTCAACCCATCGTTACCTTGGCTCCACGGCGAAGCGATTGAAGGTATTTAATTCGATTTCCCCACTGCAGACCCCAAGTACTGCGACATCCGCGCCGCGCCGAATCCCAGTTATGGGTGATCTGAGTACAGTTTGTTTCTGATATGTCCAACTGAGTTCGTCGGACGCAACGGCCGTCACCAGTGAGACCGTGACAGTACGTGACGTGCAACGCCGCCATGATTCGCCCCCGCATGATCCCCCCACCATCTCGCCCAGCTCGCCATGCAGCCAAGGCAGAGAACCTGGAACGTATCAATGATTTCTTGTCGTCGCTTAACTCGCGCCCGCTGCTCAGTTTGCTTCCATGTGTCGTCAAACGAGCTAGACGAGCTTGCGAGTACGGGGCGGCCAGGCGCATTGTCTAAAGATCTAGTCAGGCGTGGTTTCTGCGCTGTGCATGTGGCATACTTGTGGCAGCAGCAAAGTCTGAAGGGCCAGCCTTCTATGATCTAGCCTGCTAAACTGTTACTGCTGGCACTTAGCCCTGCGTTGCATTTGGGGTCTCTCTGACAATCAGGGCATTCGACGTCTATCAACTTCCTGTCGCCCAATGATCCCTTGTGTATAACCCTTCCGCCGTTCCTCTTTATATCCACCGAAAGGCTTCCAAGTCAGCGACCAATGCCTATAAGTTCTTCTTCAATATCTATGAGTGACCTGCATCCGACAAATTGACCTCCGGGTGTACATTCAATCCACGTATGCGTTTCCAAAGCCTAGCTCTAGTGCTATCTGCCCTCGCGGCTTCCACGACCGTCGTCAGCGGAGGTTCCCTCCACCAATATCAGCAACGCTCCTTAATCGACACGTGCGCCAATGTCAATGCTGAAATAGAAGTATTGGGCCTCGTGTTTGGCAGACTTGAGCTCTGTCTCTGCGTCTCAGCGATTCCAAGCCTTCTTTCCATCAATCCACAGCTCCAGGCCGCCGTCCTGTTGAGTGGAAAGTCCCCCGTCGTCACTGCCCTCACTGGGATGGTATGTCTCCAGAAGCAAAAGGGTGACAGCTTACCTATTCCATATTTTACAGATCAACAGTGCTGCTGACGGCAAGCAGTGCCTTTACCCTGAGCATGCCGTACCACATTGCGATTCTAACCCTTGTAACTTCACATGCACAGACGGGTTCACAGTTGATCTTCCAGGCAACCCGTCCTCCTGCGTCTGCGATCCCCCTCATGCCCCGTGTAACGGCGTATGCGGAAATTTCCCATATTGCAGCTCTCAAAAGGCGAAGCGTACCTCTAAGTGGAGGGACGCAACTTGCCCACATGGTTGGCGCATGTGTGGAATATGGGGTGGTTCCATATTTGACTATGAGTGTGTCGATGTGACTAAAGACTTGTGGAGCTGTGCGTGTTACACCACTCCTAATACGCTTCTTGTCGCCTTTGCCGTTCTCAGACGGTTATTAACATTTGATGGCGTGTTAGGTGGCGGTTGTGAAATTCCTTTGGTTCCGGGAGATGCTGCTGGTATCGACTGCACATCAATCCCGGGAGTGCTTGATGTGTCGTGCTGGGCCGGCCGCTGCGTCGTGGATGCCTGTGAAGATGGTTTCCAAGTCAGTGCTGACAAATCGACGTGCGTCCCCATGCCGTGCATAGGCCCCGACGCGCCTGTATTCGTCAATAATGGGGCAAGCCCAATCAAAGCCTGACAGGCTTCATGGGATCAAAATTGGTATACTTAACGTTCGCAGACATGAGTATGTCTCCCCATACTCTTCCTCCCTGTTTCTCAACCCAAAGAGGATCATGAATCCTAATACCCTCCTTGTCTATGATCACAAGTCATCATCTTACTTGTATACGGACCTTTATTTGAAATTCTGACCCGTTTTTATAGAAATATATATATCTTGGAATTAGATGCCGATGGTACTGTTGAGGAACGGTACCCTTCCACTGCACATAAGCCATCGTTGCGTTGGATATTACACCCGTGTCGGTTACTGTAAGAGGTGTCATCGTCCATCCACCGCCCCGTCTGTTGCTCGGCGCAGTCTCTTCATGTTTCGTCAGAGTCCCCATCTGCAACTTTTAGCTGCTTCGAGGATGAGCGCGTGTGCAAGTGCAAAGGGGTCAACGGAACTGCCGAATGTGGCACCGAAGTAGGGTGGGTGATGTGAGCTTGGAAAGCTGGAAGAGGGGGAAGGGGGGAGAGGCAAGGGAGTCACTACATCAATGCGGGGGAACCCGGGCGGGAGTGATGAGAAGGTCGACTGAAAACTCTACTTGTCCGGTGTGTCCTTTACTTTACTCTGATTTGCGAACACCTGGAGCACCCCACATGAATACGGGTCCGACGCAATGACACTATTTTGAAGGATTTTCGTCGGCAACTGCCAATATCAATGACCTGGCTTGCAGGAGAGAATCGGGCTAGAGTAAGATCAACGTTCCTTGAATACTTGATGAGAATGTGGTTGGTCGAGCGGCACCAGCAGTAAGATCAGTCCAAAGAGAATTTGCATTGTGGTATGTTCGAGGTGCCCGACATGCGAGCGACATTCTTGAATTATTTCGAGGCGTAAGGTTCCTCCTCTCAAGATGTTGTGAGCGATCCCCGCCGGCCACTATACAGATCATAAATAAGAATGTGAAACTAGCGCCAATTGGAGGCGAAAGGTTGTTGATGATGGAGGCAGTAAAGAAAAATAGCGAGATAGCGACAGCGGTAGCAGTTTGTTCAGGTAGAATGAAACATACATGGGAATAATCAGTTTCAGACAAGAGGAGTGAGCAATTGAATAAGGGGCAGTGGCCCATGCATGAACAACGGTTTGGGCAACACAAACATGGTGACGACAACAAGTACGCAACACTATGCTGTTGACTGGATGGGATATGTGTAAATAGGACTATCGACAGACATATAGTATTCGGCACTTGCCTGCTGTGTCATCGGATTCATTCTATAGCTGAGGGTGATCTTAGCTGCCATGATGGGCTTCAAGGAGCGCAGCAATGGTCGAATGTCCTTCAGAAACCGCAGCCTCCAGCGCAGTTCCATGCGGTCCGGCTTCTGCATTAACATCGGCGCCCTCGTCCAGCAGTAGTCGAACAACAATGTCATGTCCTGCATAGGACGCTGCCTGCAGCGCACTGCCGACGGTTTCACCGTTGGCGTTTATATCCGCGCCCTCCTCCACGAGTAATCGAACAGTGCTATCGTGACCATTGAACGCAGCTGCCTGCAGCGGACTGTCACCCACCCCGTTGTTGTTGACATCCGCGCCCTTCTCCAACAGGAAGCTGACGATCCCATCGTGGCCATTATGGGCAGCGGCCTCCAACGGACTGCCATATCGCTCTCCCTGCAAGTTCACATCCGCGCCCATCTCCAGGAGTAACCGAACGGTCCCATCTTGCCCATTGAACGCCGCCGCCTGCAGCGGACGGCCGTAATCTCCTTGTGAGTTTACATCCGCTCCCCTCTCCAACAGAAAGCTGATGATCCCATCGTGGCCATTACGCGCAGCGG
>QFFB01004889.1:0-18919 GCA_003316465.1 Ramaria cf. rubripermanens
TCATGTATTTCACTAGTTTGGTTATCATATACGTTACACCGTCTCCTGTGCCCTTAAGCACTTGCTCACCTCAACTCTCTTCTCTCAATACTTTTCTTCAAGGCTTGTCTACTTCAGACTTGTCCCATCTCTACCTTCTATCTCTATTCTTCTGCAACCAACAAAGACAGGCACCCTTTTTAGTGCAGGGTCTTTTAACATTGGGATCTTATACCCAGTGTGGACGGTTCTGACAGCTTCTACTTATGGGTTGCGCCACCTACTATTGTTCAGTCCCTAATTTCGGAGGTCGGAGTATTGGAGGTAGTCTGGAGATTTGGACTTGGAATTATCACTAATAGTATCTAACTATAGGGATAGTGATGCGAGAAGACTGGAGGTGGTAATGAGGAAATAAGTCAATATTCGAACTAAAGAACTAGATACAAGATTGGAGGACTATTAATACCTCGTAAACTAATTGTATCCTAAGAACATATAACAAGAAGGACATAAGAGGTGTATAACAAGCGGAGTTTCGAATAGGGTCGGAGGCTCGAATCGAGTGAGGTACAAGTATCCTACTTTGGGTCATGAATGAGAATTATACTTTAAGAGGCAAACAACAAGAACTAAAATGGAACATAATAGTTACTTCGGAGTTCGGAGGTCCAAAGGTTCGGAGCATTGGTGTTAGATCTCAGGGATCTAACAAGTAGCAGTGGTTGAGTTTCAAGTTAAGGACTTCCGCAATTTTGTATTCTGGATCTCTGTTGATGACTACCGGTGGAGGCAGGGGTTGTTCATGATGCAGAATGTTGTTTGGAGTTGCAGGCTGGAGCATCAATACATGGAAGACTAGGTGTACTGCACACATACTGTCAGGTAGTTTTAGTGTGAATGAATGACTGCCAGCCTTAGTGATGATCTTGTAAGGTCCAAGGTATTTCTCAGAAAGTTTCTTCAAAGGTTGAGTGGTGTGGAAATTCTCAGTCTTGATGAAGGCTTTATTGCTGATGTTGAATTCCAGTTGTGGAAGACGTTTCTGGTCAGCAGAAGACTGATAGTGTTTCTGGGCCATGGCAATGTTTTCACAGAGGTGTTGGTGGAGCTTGTTGAGGTCCACAACGAATTCACAGGCATGAGCAGAAGTGAGGTCCCATTCGGGGTGCACTGTGAGGTTTGGATGGTAGCCCTTGTTGGCATAGAATGGAGAGATGCTGGTAGTGGCACTGGGGGCATTGTTGTATGCGAATTCCGCTAGCAGAAGGAGGTTGGACCAATCACTATGCTGATAGTTGCAGTAGATGCAGAGGTACTGCTTGAGTGTTTGATTAGTACATTCCATCTGGCTGTCTCCTTCCGGGTGATAGCCAGAAGTGAAGTGCAGCTCCATGTCCAGGGCCTTGCCCAAGGTGTGGAAGAAGGATGAGATGAATTCTGAGCCATGATTAGAAGTGGTGCAAGCTGAGTGGAAGTGATGGTGTTATGAGTTGGAATGAAAATGGATTGTTTGGTGAGTCAGTCTACAATGATGAGGATAGTGTTGTAGCTGGAGGAGGTGGGAAGCTTTTCAATGAAATCCATTGAGATTGAATTCCACAGTTGTTCCAGGATTGGAAGTTGCTTGAGAAGACCGCAGGGTTTGTGTTGCTGTGGCCTGGACTGCATACACATAGTGCAAGACTTGCAGTAGTCCTGGACCATAGTGCGGAGGAGGGGCCAAGTATAGTTGTGTTGTACTAGGTTGAGGGTCTTGTTTTGACTGAGGTGTCCTGAGAGCGGATGATCATGGGACTGCTGGAGGATATGGAGTTGGAGGTTGTTGATATCCAGAACATAAATCTGGGTTTTGTAGCAGAGTAGATTATTGGAGTCGAGAGACCATCCGGGACTGGAGGGGTTGTTGAGGTGTTTGGCAGAAAGGGGGTTGGAATGAAGTGTGGAACGGATGTCAGAATTGAGCCATTTGGTGTCCATGATAATTGAGGCATGGAGTAGTGGAACACGGAATGCGGTTGCTCGGAGGGATGATGCCAGTTGTTCATTAGTGAACATGGGGTGGAAGTTGTGAGGATTAACACTGGCATAGTTGCTACTCCCCTCTTTTGGGTAGATGTCCCATCATTGAGTAAGTGAATTGGGTTTTGTTCCGAGCTACCCGGGACAGAAATGGATCACCATGTTGAACTGTGAGAGGTATTTGGACCAATGGACTTGTCAGCGAGTGAGGAGTTTAGTGGTAGCAAAGTATTCCAGGTTCTTGTGGTCTGTGACAATGTTGATCGGGTAGGTTGGACCTTTGAGGTAGTGTTGCCAAATTTTGAACACTTCGAATATTGCAAGTAATTCCTTGTCATGGACATTGTAATTGAGTTCCGGGGCAGAAAATGTGTGGGAGTGGAAGGTGATTGGATGGATTCTCCGTCTTCTGGGGAAATCATCGAGAAGATCACCGTGAGGGTGTTGTTGGAAGTGTTGGTCTCAAGAACAAGTTGGGCTTTGGGAACCCAGAATGCAAGTATTGGTGCTGTGGTGAAAGCCTTCTTGAGGGTTTTGAACATGGAGTGACATTCCAGGCTGAAGTTCCATGGAATACCTTTCCTGGAGAGATGCGTAAGTGGAATGGTAATGTTGTAATAGTTGTAAATGAAATGTTGGTAGAAATTTGCGAATCCTAAGAAAGATTGAACATCCTTGACACATTGTGGTTCCGGCCAATCTTGAATAACCTTGATCTTATCTTCCACCATTGTAAGGCCATTGGGAGACAGGATGTAGCTGAGGTATTTGACTGTGTCACAGTGGAACTTGCACTTTTCCACTTAAACATATAGCTTGTGCTTGCAGAGTCAGTGGAGGACCTCTTTGACGTGGTTGCAGTGTTGTTCCAGATTGTCGGAATAGATGAGGATGTCATCTAAATACACAAGAACGTACACATCAAGTAGGTCAGAAAAGATATCATTCATGAAATGTTGGAAAGCTGCAGGAGCATTGGTGAGGCTGAATGGCATGACCAACCATTTGAAGGAGCCGTAGCGGGTGTGGAAGGTGGTTTTTCATTCATCACCTTCACAGAGATGAACAAGGTGATAAGCATGCCAGAGGTTGATCTTGGTGTAGATCTTGGCCTTGCATTGAGTATCCAATAAGTCGGAAATGCGTGGAAGCGGATAATGATCCTTTTTGGTGATGCAGTTGAGGCTGTGGAAGTTGATGCAAAGGCGGAGTGTTCTGTCCTTCTTCTTGATGAAAAGGACAGGAGCACCATGCAGAGACAGGGATGGGTGGATGAAACCCATGTTGAGGTGTTCATCAACAAACTTGCTGAGGGACTGAAGTTCACTTGGAGAGAGGGAATAGATTGGGCCCAAGGGCAGAGCTGAGTTTTCTTCTAGTTTGATCTTCAGGTTGTAGGGGCAATGTTCCATAGGAATGTTGGCCTTGGCCTTGCTGAATACATCAGAGAAGGAGTGGTAGTCTTCCGGGATGGAAGACATATCCACTGGGGCAGAGGTGGAAGCAGAGTGGGCTTTTGCATAGGTGGGGTCAGAGAGTTGAAGCTGAAAGGTTTGCAATCCTTCTTATTTCTGGGCACAGTGGAACGCAGCTGCATTCACCAGAGTGATTCAGGGTGCTTTGAGCTTAGGGGATGGAAGGCATACTAGAGGACCAGAGTGTGGAGGTGAGTATACAGGTAGGTGCTGGAAGGAGGTGGTAGCCATCCTCAGTGGGAAAGATGTTGGAAGAGATGGAGCAGACTCTGGGGTGTGGAACTTGATATGACCTGAAACCCAGTCAATTGATGGTTGTAGCAGGCAAGCCAATTATGTCCTAGCACAACAGAGCAGCCAGCATCAAGTGGAGTAACGTAAAATGTAACTTGTGGGGTGTCTCCAGTAGCGAAATGGATGGACAGGTCCACCACCTTGGATATCTCCGAGTTAGAGGAACCATCAAAAAGGCAGAGTGGAATAGATGGAATTTTGGAGGTATGGAGTTTATGTTTGAGTGTGAAGTTGGAATTGAGGAAGCAGTGAGTGGAACTGGAATTGACCAGGGTGTTAAGTTCACGGACGTTACCCGGAACTTCGGAGGTTGGAGACTCAGAGGTCGGACTTCAAAGGTATGCGAGGGGGGTAGGGACTTGGCTTCAACCTATGGGTTGCGCCACCGACTATCGTTTGATCCCTAATTTCGGAGATTGGAGGTTCGGAGTTTCGGAGGCTGACTAGAGGCTCGGATTTGGAGGTATCAAATAATAGTATCTAACTATAGAGAGGGGTGCGAGAAGACTGGAGGTGGTAACAAGGAAATAAGTTGATATTCGAACTAAAGAACTGGATACAAGTTTGGAGGACTATTAATACCTCATAAGCTAATTGTATCCTAAGAACGTATAACAAGAAGGATATAAGAGGCATATAACAAGCGGAGTTCGGAATAGGGTCAGAGGTTCGGATTGAGAGAGGTACAAGTATTCTACTTTGGGTCGTGAATGAGAATTATACTTTAAGAGGCAAACAACAAGAACTAAAATGGAACATAATAGTTACTTCGGAGTTCGGAGGTCCGAAGGTTCAGAGCTTCGGTGTTAGATCTCAGGGATCTAACACAGGGCCTGGAAGGGCGGGCCAATAACAGTATTGGAGGTGAGCAGTATTATGAGGGAGTTGGAAGTGGAAAGAGCAGGTGCATTGAGTCGAACCTTGTTGTTTGCATGAATGGGGTCAACACAGCCCTCAGCTCATGTGGAGGTCAGAGGACTGCTGACTAATTTCTTAGTTCCAGTGTGGTTTTCACCTCAGGTTTGTCTTCCATGGCTTTCACAGCCTATCCTTTGGACTTGTTTGTGGAAGAGTTGGATTTGGGGCATTTGCATGCCATGTGACCAGAATTGCCACAGAAGAGGCAAAGGTTGTTGTCCATGTGGCATTGCCGTTCCTGGGTAGTCAGTTTGCCATCCTTTCCTAACTTGTCGGAGAGGTCAGGAGTGGTCTTGTGAGCATTGTTGTTTGAACCAGAAGTGGTTGTGTTACCACATGGAGTGGGAGTGTTGTTCCAGTTTCCGGAAGTGGAACTGGAATTGTTGGAATTGGAAGTCTTTTTGTCTGAGTGCTGTGGTTTCTTGTTGGAGGACTTCTCTGTCTTGGAGGTGCTCTGACTAGTGCTTTCATGGGAGATCTCAGAGTGTCATTCCCAGTAACGGGAGTCAACAGACTGGGCTAGTGTACAGAGTCTGGTGAGAGTGTTGGGTTTACCGATGCAAGCAATTTCATACTTGATATGGGATGGAAGACCAAGGTAGAACTGTCAGCATAGTGCAGCTTTGCCCCATTGGACTTTCGGAGTGAGTTGCTGGAAGCTGACAGTGTACTTTGCAATCTTGTGGGTTTCCCACATGTGAAGCTTGTCGAGTTCATTTTTGGCATCGGCTTCCGCATTGAATGGACCAAAGTTGCTACATAGTTCCATAATAAAGTTGGAATAGTCATCTGCCCAATCCAGGGCTTGGAAAGGGTCCATTAGCACAGGCTTGAAATAGTTGAATGCTGTTCCATGCAAGTAGGAGAGGGCATAGTTGACCTTGATGGAATCCTGTTGGAAAGCATTGGGGCAGTTGCAGAAGTTGAGCTGGAGTTGGGCGAGGAAGGGTTAAAGTTTCTTCGGGTCGGAGCCATCAAATTGATCTGGCTCATGGATTTTTGTCTGAGGGTTAGCCAGGCGGGGTGCTTGCAAGTTTCCAGCTAGCAGAGCAATAGCCCATGCAAGGTTGTTGGCCTGGGCAGCAGGTATGGGATTTCCAGGGGGGTTACCACCAGGGGGTCCACTGCCAGGACCTCCAGGGGGACCTCCGTGTGGGCCACTGGCAGGGTTGTGGTTTCTCAGGGTGGGAGTGGAATGGTGCAAACTTCCATTGTCAGGAAGGTTGCTATCACCATTGCCATCATCATCATCACTGTCATCGCCATTATCTCTGGGGTCGTTGGGTGTATTATTGTCCAGGAGATTTTTGATACAGCCTTGTGGCAGAATGCTATGGGGAAGTGAGGGTGATGTATAAATGGTAGCATTAGGGTTAAGGGGACTCATGATATTGTTGGAAGGGCCTGGGTATGAGGGTGTTGCATAGGCTCTCCAAGTGGTATAGTGTCCAACCATTTTGATGTTACCAGCATGAGTGGCAGTAGTTGTTGTTCGGGGGGCATGGTGAGTATCAAGACTTGAAGTTTGAATATACTGTTATGGATGTGTAAAACCATAAGACTGAGAGAACGGAAGATGGAACGGAAGGGACTTTGGCTTCAGCTTATGTGCTGTGCCTCTTGAACAATCACAGGGACCAAGGCTTCAGAACAGAGGGGTCAAGTAAGGTAACACAGTTCCGCTGTACATGCAGAAGTAATAGCAGAAGTGTACTAAGAACACTACAGAAGGTTAACATAGGAAATGTGGTCAATATTCAAACTGAGGTTACTTAGTACAAATACAGGAGTTTATATACTAGGGGGCACATGTAAGGAGGTAACAGTAATGAGATCCGAGTCGGAGCGGAAGAGGTATTCAATACAGATCACAAGTGGAGTTGGGGATCATAGGGCAGGGGGGGGACATAAGTATGATATCTAAAATAGGTACCCATCATCCATCAGTATAGGGAAACAGATGCTCCACGAGGAACAAGGTACCCTTGCTGATGGAGGGGCCATGAGGATCGGAGAGCTGAGTAATGGTAGGGTAGTAATGGAAATGATAGTGCAGAAGGTGGAACAGGAGCGTGGAATGTATGGTAACAGGTACAAGTATTCTACTTTGGGTCATGAATAAGGATTATACTTTAAAAGGCATATAACAAGGACTGAAACAGAATATAATAGTTACTTCAGAGTCTGGAGGTCTGGTGTTCCAGAGATTCAGTGTTAGATCTCAAGGATCTGACACTCATCCTCACTGGTAGTAGAAAAGCTGAATGACTGATGAAAACCATGTTGATGTTTTTGGGGCTGTGAGTGGCACCTGAATGACAGACCATGCTTACAAATACTAGGTAGTTTACATGTCATTTGTTTGTAACCTCACACTACTGTTGGTACTGCATTCTCTTACCACATCTCACTCCTCTCAAAAACTCAACCAGGGACATGCTGCTCCTATAGCTCAAAGTAGATTAAATGTAATGAATTTGGTAGAGAGCAGTGACTGAAGGTTGCTGCTCTTATATACATGAGATCCACTCTAAAAATCTATCTATCTACTTGTCCACTCAACACTTTGCTCTACCTTGTATTCCTTTTGAGGTGTTGTCCACTTTATTCTTTGTCTCATTGTCAAGATGTGTCACTGTGGTGAGATGTGTCATTGCACTGAAGTGCTGAGCTGATTACCTCATCCCAACACTCCTCCTCACTCCAGTAAATCCCAATTTCCCCTTCAAGTACTTGTGCTGATGTCCCTCCAGTCCCTTCATCATCAAACCTGCTAGATTCTCCTTCAACCTTACATAGGTATGTGAAGCCTCATTGGAGGCCACTTTCTCACAGATAAAATAGTAGGCAACATTGATGTGTTTTGTCCTCACATGATATGTTGCATCATGTGAAAGTGTGATAGCTCCTAGGTTATTGGATCTAATAGATGTCAGTTGGGATTGATCAAAGCTGAGCTCCTGGAGCACTCTCCTAAGCCAGATGAGTTCCTTGGCACCCTTGGTAATGACAATATACTCAGCTTCCATTGTGTATAATGAGACAGTGTGTTGTGTTTTCAAGCTCCAGGCCACTGATCTTCCTCTAAGTATTGCAATGTACCCGCCAATAAACCTGGTGTCAGAACGATTGGCATAGTCAGCATTGGTGAATAGTTCAAGACTGATTCCTAATTCTTTCTTGAAAAAGATATCACCATCTCACATGCCATTGAGATAATGAAGTACAGTATGTGTTTGATCACAGTCCAGTGCTCTGGTCTGTAGGAAATTGTATATTGACTGAGGTGCTGAACTGCAAAGGATATATTGGGTCTGGTACCAAGTGCTGTGTACATGAGCAAACCAATTGCTTGTGCATAAGGGATGTCAATCTTTGGTCCCTGTCTTGATTCAATAGGGATATCAAGTTTGGTGGAGGTACTGAATGGAGTTGTGACAGGGTATGCATCCTGCATGTGGAAACATGCAAGTATAACATCAATGTATGGTCCTTGCGAAATCTTCAAGGTTCCTTCCCCCCTGTTTCTTTCCACCCTTATCTACAAGATCTTAGTCTGTCATCACAAACTTCCCATTGAGCTCCTTCTTCACCCTGATCATCCCACTGACCATGTTTGCAACTAGCTGTAAATCATCAACATATATGGCTATGGCTTCAATGTCAGATCCTGATTTCCTGATGTAGATATATTCATTGGCAGAACTTTGAATGTAATTGAGGTCAAGTAATTTATTGTGGAGCTGCTGATGCTACACACATCCCACCTGTTTGAGTCCATAGATTGCATGATGTAACTTTAGAACTTGCCCTGATCCATCATTGAACCCCTCTGGCTGCCTCATGTAAATCTCTTCCTCCAGCTCTGAGTTCAAATACGCTCCTTTCACATCCATCATCTCAATCTCCTAGTCCTAGGAGTTTGCAATGACCAGTAAGAGTTATAATGAGTCGAACTTGATGATGGGTGAGGTGATATTATAGTAGTCCATCCCTGGCCTTTGTGTGAACCCCTGCACCACTACTCGAGCCTTTCCCTTCTCAAACTCTCCATCTGGTTTTGTCTTTACTGCATACACCCATCAGCACCCAATGGCATTGTGGTCCAGTGGCAGGTCCACTAGCTCTCATGTCCCAATCTCCTGGTGCTGTTCTATTTTGGTCTCCATTGCCTTTTCCCAAATTGGTGTATCTGAGCAGTTGATTGCCTCAGCATAATTGTTCAGCTCAGTGACTATGTCATAGCTAACTAAAGCACGGTCTGGGTCATTGAGCTTCCAGTAGTCTAGCCTATTGATGGTCCAGGTGCTTTGCCAAATATTGGCAGCTGGGACTTGTACCTTGATTGTTGGCACTGTTGATGTTGTTTCTGATGTCTGTGGCATATCTGCACACCCTTCCTCCTCCATGCCTTCCTCCACCTCTGCTTCTGCATTCACCTCTGCCTCCACCTCCTCTGACTGTTGCTCACCTGACCCTATCTTTCCCTCAAGCACATTGTCCAGAATCACATGTAATGTAGTGTTGTATGTGCCATGAGTGTTTATTGTAGTATTTCCATGCCTTAGCATGCTTAGCAATTCCTACAAAAATGTGTTCTTTGGCCTTAGGATCCAGTTTAGCACATTGTTGGTCCAGGACCATGACCCAGCACCTGGTCCCAAATTCTTCCAATCTTGATATGTCTGGTTTCCTGCCAAAAGGCCTGGTAAGGTGTGATGTGACTGCCAAGTGCTCAGGTCAGAGATCAGTTCTTAATATAGCATGCATAGCCCATTGCTTTGGGCCACAAGACCTTGGCTAAGTTCTTGGTGAAGAGCATGGTGCAGGCATGCTCAAGCAATGTCCTATTCAGTTGTTCAGTGATCCCATTCTGGGCAGGTGAGTATGGAGCTGTCATTTCCATTACAATCCTGTACTTGGAGCAGTAGTCCTTGAATGGTTTGTTAACATATTCCCTGCCATTGTCAGATCAGAACCACGTGACAGCACGGCCTATTTGAGTCCCAATGATGCTCCTGAATGCCTCAAAATGTTTCAACACCTCATCCTTCATATTCCCAAAGTAGACCACCAAGTACCTGGTCTTGGCATTGGTGAATGAATAGAAATAGTGCTTGCAGGTGGGACCCTTGACCTGGGCTGGTCCCCATATGTTGGAAATGACCAAATCACTGACTTCATTGGCAATCTCAGCATGTTTCAGGAAGGGGGTAATGTGATGTTTCCCTTGAATACATGTGACACATTGAGTTGGTTCTGTCAAGATTGGAATTTAGGGCAAAGGTAGAACATCAGTGTAATTCCAACATGGGCCTACAGTTACAGTGAATAACCCAAGAGTAGTACATGATGAATTGCGCATGTCCTCTAGGAAAGGTCACCCCAGTTTGGGTGTTCCTTTCACTGATCTGAACACTTCTGCAAAGTGCTGTGAATAGCAGTCTTGGCAATGCCCCCAAAGGGGGCATAGCAAGCAATATCAAAGGTTCAAGCTCACTGTTAGGCACAACTACTGATAAGGGAGTAGGTTGTTGCACTTAAGGTTTTTTCTACTAGTAAGAGGTCAAATAATGAGGTAGATGTATGATAATTGAACTAGAGAACTGTATAGGTGGAATTGAAGTACTTATAGTAAAAAGCAAATGTAGGGGGGATGGATAGAGAGAGGCTTTATGGGGAAAGGCAGCTGATGGGACCTATGAGTGAAACCTGTCAGTTAGACCAGACTTCTGCTCACATTTGGTGACCCTGCACACTACATGGGAGATGCAAATGATGTGAAATGAGGGCGAAGTATTGTGGCACAATGGCAAAGAATATGTTCGGTGACCAGTGAAAAGAGGTGAGATAGATTGCAGGGGTCTTGCTGAAATCAGTGTGATGGAAACCCGCTGACCAGATCAACATAATTCGCTGAACTTGAGATGTGGAAAACAGCAGTCATGACAGGTTCCTGGGAGTTATCAATGAGTAGCCCATTAATGAGGTTATTACTCTTTAGTGCCCAGATTGACCCATGATTGACATGTCTGAGGATCCTGTGCCATTTGTCTAAGGTGTATGCCCTAGCTACCGCCACAAATTCTCCTGCACTCCTCCCTTTAACCACTTGACATCTTACTTGAGACATCTGCCTGACTTTCCTCCCTGTCCCAAAAATAACACGAGACTTGGTTTTGAATTCAATGCCATTTGATGTAAATTTTCTGAGTTCCCAATGTCCCTGAGTTGCCCAACACTAATAAGATTGTTAGGCACTTCAAGCACATGTTTCACATCATGGAGTTTGACATTGAAGATGGTGCTGCTGACCTTGAATTCAAGTGGCACCATTCCACGTCCATATGTTTTGAGTGTAGTGCCTGGTTGTTATGGGTGTGTGAACTGTAAGATAGAGAACAGAAGATGGATTGGAAGGGACTTCAGCTTCAGCTTATATGCTGCACCTCTCAAATAATCACAGTGTCCCAAGAATTTGGAATGGAGTGATCAAGTAATGTAGCACAGTCCCACAGTATGTGTGGAAGTGTAAAAGGGCAGAAGTAATGATGGTAGTGTACTAAGAACACCACAGACAGAGTTAATACTAAATGTAGTCAATATTCAAACTGAGGTTACTTAGTATGAATACAGGAGTTTATATACTAGAGGGTACATGTAAGTAGGTAGGAGTAATGAGTTCCAAGTCAGAGCAGAGAGGTATACAATGCAGATCACAAGTGGAGTCAGGGATCATAGTGCAGAGAGGGGACATAAGCATGATATATAAAGGTACCCATCATCCATTGGTATGGAGACACAGACATTCCACTAGGAACAAGGTACCCTTGCTGATGGAGGGGCCGAAGGGATCAGAGAGCTGAGTAAAGGTAGGGTAGTAACAGAAGCGATAGTGTAGAAGGTGGAAATGGAAGTGTGGGATGTATGGATGTAACACTGGTGTAATTCCATCAATAACTGAGCAGTCTTTGGTGTAGGTGGAGGAACTATGACAGTTGCATATAATATGCATTGTAGCTGCTGAGTCTGTGAGCCAGTCAGATGCAGAGGTAGTGATAAGGACTGTGTCATTAGTTACAAATGCAAACTCAGCCTCTACAGACTGCTGTGTAGATTCATTGCCCTTTGACTTGTACCATGTTGGTGCCTGCCCCTCCTTTCCTCCTCCCTTTGCCCAACAATCTTTCACATAGTGTTCTTTCTTGCCACAGCTCTGGCACTTTCCTCTCATGGCTCCTGAGTCATCCCATGATTGTAATGCCTTCAGTGCTGTTTGCCAGGCTGACCCTGGTTGCAATGCCCTATCTTTGTCCAGGATCCTGGCTATCAGGGCATCCAACAATATTGCAACACCACCAGCATTAACCACAGTGATGAATGAGGACCAGGAGTCCAGGAGGGAAGTGAGTAATGTATCAGAGAAGTTGATGTCTGTGACTAGCTGACCACAAGCATTTAGTTCCTGGTGAAGTCCATGGAGTTTGTGGACATGTTCCTCCATGTTGGAACCATCCTTGGCAAAGGTACAGAAGAAATCTTGCTGGAGGTTGACAATGCCTACTGTGCCCTTGGACTCAAATATGCCTTGTAGTCTAGTCCAAATAGCACTGCTTGTCATGAATTGGTCAACATAAATAAGGTGCTCATCAGAGATATGCAAGCAGATTTCCTTCCTTGCTTTCTTGTCCTTCTTCTTCCACTCTGTGATCACCTGCCCCTCTGCTGCTATTATATTCCTTGGGTCCACTGGTTCAGGTTCTACTTTGGTGCTGAGAGTAACTCCCCAGAGATCTGGGTCATCAAGGATCCACTCACGGTGATGGCGCCAAGCTGAATAGTTATCCCTGTTTAGCAGATCAATCTTGTAGGTGTTAGAGCCAGCAATAGGCCTTGTAGGTTGATTGTTATGGATATGGAAGTCTGGTATTTTCAAATAGAGAGTTTTGGTGTGGTAATATTTAATATGAGATATTCAGTTATGGCCAGGGCCCATAACCTATAGGTTGAAGTAGATTGAATGTAATGAATTTGGTAGAGAGCAGTGACTGAAGGTTGCTACTCTTATATACATGAGATCCACTCTAAAAATATATCTATCTACTTGTCCACTCAACACTTTGCTCTACCTTGTATTCCTTTTGATGTTGTCCACTTTATTCTTTGTCTCGTCGTCGAGACGCGTCACTGTGGTGAGACGTGTCATTGCACTGAAGTGCCGAGCTGATTACCTCATCCCAACAGCGCCAGTTCTGGGCGCGTCTGAGTCCCGGGATATTCTGATCGACAACATCCGCGGGAGCAAATCCTCCACGATTTCTCCTTACTTGCAAATCCAGGACAGTGTATATCTATTTGTCTTCTGGTGTAATCCAATGCCACAAAATGAAGATGTCATCAATACGCATCGAAGGTAGTAATGTGAGCCGTGCTAATCTTGACGCTACTCTTGGTTTCAATTACATTGACGGCAAAAATGCGTCCACAATCGAAATAAGCATAATGAAACGCGTCCACATCAGCAAATACGCAAAGACACTGGTTCCAGTACTGCACCTGCTGTATTGATGCACGGTCACACCCTTATGCCATGCCTGTCAATAAATGTCTGCCAGAATTTCACAGATTCGACGCATTAACGCCGCATATACCACCCTCTTTCTTCCCACACAAGTAGATTGGGGACAACGACTCATACTATCTTGGCGGCTTTCGCCATTATCCCTCCAGGTTCAAGTCGACCATGTTCTTCAGCACGGAACTTCTATCCAAAAGGGACAGCGGCTACGGGCTTTTGTGGTGCGTGCAAATTTATTAGAAGTCGAAAAGGCGATGCCTTATGTAGGTATAATGTCCTCGGCATTTAAGGCTTGCTGCAACTCTGGGGTCTATGTCCACGCTGAAAAAGCTACATCGTCACTCAGTTCTCACAGCTAATATCATTCAACTGTGCACCCTGATTTCTCAACCACCCGAACCTCTCGCCTTGAGGCTCTCCAGTAACTTGATGGTTGGCGTCGTCCGGTGCGCATACCGAGCCTTCCTTAAAACCTACTTTTGAAACCAAGTTCTCGTCGCATATGCGAATAAAAATCTCTCTAATCCGCAGAGTCTTCAAAAGTCAGTAGAGATATCACTTCTCTGATGTACTTTCCACATTCTTGTCCCCTCAACCAGTGAAGCACGAAATATTTGAAACAGACGTAGGCGGTCTCGTTACTTCGTTGAAGAAAAATCTCCAAGATCTTCATGTGATGGATGGGGCAAGCTTGGAGATGGCTCACCCGAATGGTCTTCGGTACGCATGACGTCCGTTTTTGGTGTCTTGGTGTGCCGGACAACAGCTTGGGAGGCTATCCAAGATCATATATCAGTATTCATGCAAGTAATTAACTTTGTCATCCCTCACTTACCAGGGAAGACGCCCTCAATTTAGCTGTCGATCCGGCGATGGCAATGGCAACAGAGTTTGACGGAACAATTGATGCAAGTGTCTCTCCCTCCGCTATCGTCATCTGTTGAAATTCTCATTTCGAACCTTCTGTATATCTCAGGATTGGGATATGATATTTCGAAAAATTGGAGAAGGTAGAAAAATGTGGTAACTCACGTGTGTTCTGTGTCTTGATGGAGTGATGTCTTACAGACCATGTACTTGCCAACAACGACGAGTTTGATCCGTTTCTTGCTGCGAAACCTGGAGATCCTTCCTCTGAGCCGCGCCATCTGCAGAACAATAAAAATTTGCACCAACTCGACGAATCTCATGATCACTTATTCTCAAACTCGTTCTTGCACTCACTCTCAGGCGACGTTGCTCCTATCGAAGATCCTTCCTCGTCAGCACATATGAACGACGTACTGTTTAATCTCGACTTTGGTGACCCCGACGTTGGCCTTGGGGAAGAGATGGAGAGAGACTTGGAGGAAGCGTGGAACATGAAGGTAAATAGAGAGCAGGAAGAACCAGCCCCCGCCGCGGGGGGTTTCGATTTCGAAGGGTAGTGTTGGTTCCTTCCACTGGCTTACCTTCTGGTACACTGACCATCATTCAATATATTATAGTATCCCTATGGAAGACAATGCCGGTTTTGGAGCCATGGGTATAGGCGGCATGGATTTTATTGACGATCCGTTCGTCTCTGGCATAGAATTTGATCCTGCGATGGAGAATGGAGCTGATATCCCTGAGGATGATAAGGTAAATGACACTCTCAAATCCTACTCTTTCGCCTACTTATACATGACATGTATCTTTTTACAAGGTAATTGATCCCACCTGGCTTCGCGCGAGGCGTGAGTACACCGGGTTTTCCGTCAGAGGGGCGCATTTAACATTACGGAACATTTTGACGGCACACTGACCTAACAGATACTCCACCACCTCGTGATCAGCTTCCAGCCCGCTCAATTCTTTCTCGTCGAACCGAGGAGGACGATGTTCAGAATCAAAAGAATTCACAGGATCAGGACATCGCCAATAAACCAGAAGCTCAGAAGCCCGGAAAAAAGCATAGAAAACGGGTTACACTCCTGGATCCTAGGACGGAGCTCCCAGATGAGGCTCTGAGGGTGAGATCTCAAATTTGGGGCTCGAGGCGTTTTCATTGTGTGGCGGTGTTCTTTAGTTTCATAAAAACAACTACCCTCAGGAGATGAAGAGACAGCGGCGTGAAGCCCAGGATAAGAAGGAGCAGAGAGAAGGAAAGCGCCGGGTCGAAGAGGAATTATGGGCACCTCCCAAGGATTGTAAGCGTTTCATTTGTATGTATTCCCCGAAATGCTGAACATCACACCCAGTCCTTGCCCCCGAGCTCGTTGAACTGTGGAATCAACGGGTCGCGTATCCTGTTAGAGCACGTGAGGCCGCATGGCGAAAAGAACTTGATGAGCGTAGGTTATCCTTGCTTCTGCTCAGACGAGTTTTCTGAGGTTGAAATGTGAAGTGCAACATCCCGCAAAAAAACGTCGGGTTATAGAGAAAGAACCTTCTGACCATGTCGAGGCGAATGTGGCGGAATTAGCCGCGAGTCCAGTTCAAGAGCGCAATGGTTTTGATTTCGGTATGAACATGGAAATGGACAACGTCGGAGGTTTCGATGGCGATTATGGTGGAATGGGTATGCTCGATTCCACAAGCCGGCACTTCCATTATATTCTCATCAATACACCTCTCGAATAGACGTTTATATCGAACCATCCCCGATCCAAGCTGACATAAATTCAGGCAGTCGACGTTCTTCTGACGTGAGCACCCACATATTTTATATAATCTGGGTAATTTTTAACATTGAATAGGAACCCGGACAACCTCGTCATGGTCCCTCGCGTCCTCCATCTCCTCTTGGAAGTAGTCTTGTCGGACGTGCAGCCTTTGACATCTCCCAAAGAGAACTGCTGTCAAATAGTATTTTTCCTTGGGATAACGCGGGTCCCTCTTCCTCCAACGCCGCTCTACCCGGGTCAGTGGGGCTGCCAGTTGGCGGTGGGAGTGGAAGTGATTTGGGGTTAAGTTTTGACAGCGTAGCAGTACGTTTTAGACGTAGTTCGAAGAGCAACAGTGCCAGAGATAGTCCTGCCATCCACTTGCCCAGCGAAGGAGATGCAGAAATGGTGAATGATGACGGGATAGAAATGCGAGGTAGGTTGGTTTGCTCATTTCTTGCACGTCTTACCGTCATACTATCCAACGAAACAGATGTGAGCGTTGATTTGAATCCTGGCGAAACTCAAGAATCAGAAAGCGTGGTAACTTTAGAGAGAAATTCATTCAATTTCCTGGGGTGATGGATATATTTTCCCTTCAAGCTGGGTAAGAAGGACACTGACACAAAAGTGGCAGATACGCGAAAATGCATATGGCATCGGACTCGGGGCCGCTGTTTTTTACTGATATCGCTCCCATAGAAAGCAGTTCGACTCGTATTGCGGCAGAAGGGTTCTATCATTGTCTTGGTGCGGCCTTCCCAGTCTATACTTTCATTCTATATTCTTGACAAGCTCTCACAGCCCTGGCCACGAAAGATCTGATTCGCCTTGAGCAAAACGAACCATACGGTCCAATCAAAATAGTGATAAAATGAGTAGCGTGAAATTATAAGTTTTTGGTCCATGGTTCTCCGAAGCTAAACCTATATTAATTGTTACCTTCTTGCAATTGTTCCATGTCAAAACACTGTCGTGTACTTTTGGTCATGGTCAATCGTACTGTCCTTTCTTGGTCCATTCACGCACTGTCATATCTCTAAGAAAGTTGTCAAATAGAACATTGAGTCTCCATCCGCGGATAATTCTATCCAGCAACCCCCCAAATGGGGAGTTGCTGGATAGAATTATCCCGCCACTTGTGGCTGTGAAGAGTAAGTACGGGGCTAATGTTGACGTGGAAGGCCCGTAAGATCCCACGTACCTGCATCATCCCGCCCTGCCTTCCCTTCTCGCTGGTTTATTTCGTCTGTCCGGGGCTTATGTATATGCGTAGGAATGACCTGGATATTCTGCTCCCCGTATCCGTGGTATTCATTCTTCCATCTGCACAGTCCACTAGTTCGGAATACAAAGGCAGAAGCAGTTTGCTGTACAATGTACCATACCCCGCAACTCACTCCCTACCCCAGGTGTTCTGTATGACGGTCCTTGGCAGAATCATCGAGGTCGACGGCCGTGCGGGTGATGTCGTCCATGGGTCGTTTCGCGATAATGTCTTTCCAGTGGCACCCTGGTATGGCGGTCAAAATGCACAAATAATATTTTGCCCGCGCGCGGCGAAAATGTTACCGCGCGCGCGCCTGGGTATGTGCCAACATGGGTAATTGTAGGTGGTTGTGTGCCAATATCTGACAAATACTCCCGGCAGTGAACCGGCATGACGCATCCCATCAGATCGAAAATATTAATATGCAGTTAGTGGTATTTTTAAAATGAATATATATATATATATCGCGCTAACAGTACTAGGCTGGAGTCCGAGACATAAAGGTATGCATCGAAGGGTCATAGTCAAGGGGAGCGTTGATAGTACATGGAATGCGGAGGTACAACAGTGGATTGGGACTGCGGAGTTATGGAGGTGGATACGGGAGTATAAAGGTACGGTTCGGAAGCGGATATGGGAGCGCAGAGGTACGGTTCGGAAGCGGATACGGGAGCGCAGATGTACGGAAGTGGACGCGGGAGCACAGAGGTACGGAAGTGGATACGGGAGCACAGAGGCACAGAAGTGGATACGGGAGTGCGGAGGTATGGTGGGCATGGAAGCATAGAGGTATGGAAGTACTGGACACGGGAGTGGAGGTAGAGAAGTGGACACAGGCGCAGAAGGTACATCGGATATGGGAGCGAAGAGGGAGAGAACTGGACACAGGAGCACAGAGGTATGGACGTGGATGGGAGCACAGCAGTACATTATGTGTGAGATCGGTACAGAATCAGATATGGGAGTACTGAGGCACCTATGTGTGAGACCGGTACAGAAGTGACAAGACCAAGATGGATAGGCTGTATAAGGAGTAGTTTGGTAGCTGCAACATCAGGAGTGGCTTTGTGAGACTCCAACCACCTGTTGGCGGCTGGCTAAAGCTCAGAATCATGAAGCAGACATGCGGAAAAGCCCAGAGGTTAAGGGACAGCTTAGTGGCCAAGCTAAGCTTTTCCACAGTGACAGTGGGGGTGGGAGAGAGGTTGCAGCTGATCCAGCTACCAGGTGAGGAGGCAGGACCCCTGGGGCAACTCAGATTCCAGCTGAGCATGCAGGGTACTGGCAATCACACTGAGGTGAGCTATTTTACACAACTGTCTCTGAAGGCTCAACCCAGGACATAGAATAGAGAGGTGGGTGGGAGAAATAACTATAGTAGGCAGCAAGATGGGCGAGTCAAGTAGCTACCTGGAAGAGAAGGAAGGACGCATACTTCCGTTCTCGCATTAGTCAGCGACGTTGTAGCTCCGACTCACCTGCCTCATGTTAGCCTTCGGATATTCATAACTGGGTCGTTGAAAGCCTTTATCGCTGGTTTCACTCCATATTTAATTATCCTTCTATTGCCTGTACATGGTCCTACGCTCGATATCTAGCCACAGTCGAGCTGCACTGCCGGAGCCTGAAGATCTTCATCTCGCCGTCCATTTCTCAACGTTGACCTGCGCTGATTGAGCCTCGCCCGCATCGTTCACAGGCCTTTTACGCTTCAATATAATACAATATGTTTATATTCTGTCAATTTAAAAAACAC
>QFFB01004909.1:0-52085 GCA_003316465.1 Ramaria cf. rubripermanens
CATTGAAATGAAAAAAATAGAGAAAGATAGTCCTTTGAGTCCATTTCTTGCTAATAATAACATGTGCATCATTCAGGGCCCCTTGCCTGTTGTTGTCATTGATGCCTTAGATGAGTGCAGATCTGATAATGATCTCTCTGCACAGTGGATGGCTCTTTTGGGTACTATTGGGAAGTGGCCAAGCCTTTCCAAAGGCTTCAAACTACTTGTCACAAGTCAAGATCAGTATGATATCTCACAGGTGTTGGCCAGTGCTGGCCAAGTGATTATTCTTGAAACAGGAGATCATGTTGGCTCAGAAACATCTGATGATATTTATCATTTTCTCATACACCATCTTCCGGGCATCCATGAATGTTTGGAAACTTATTGCCAGCTGAATGGCCAGGAACTCATAAAATTATGGGGCTTGTAACAAGTGCTCAGGGGCTGTTTATTTGGGCAAAGGTTACTATGGAGCATTTACAGTGGCATCCTGAATCATTAGATGACATACTTGATGGTCACATCAAGTATGGAGGAAACCCTATTGACAAACTCTATGATACAGTACTTCAAAGTGCTTTGCAAGACCCTAGAGACCTGTCAGCTTTTAAAGTAATTGCAGGGATCATTGTCCTTGCCAAAACCCCACTCCTCCTTAGTGATATCTTTCACTTCCTAGATGGTATACTAAAGCCAGTTAGAGTTCAAGCTGTAGTCTTAAAGTTGAAAGCTATACTCTCAGGCAGCTCATCTACACCACTTCGTGTATGTCATCAGTCTGTACCAGACTTCTTGCTAGATCCAAAACGATCTGGTGGCTTTGCTATTGATAAAGTCATATCTACTAAGATGATCACATTGGCATGTTTGCAGCAAATGAACCATGAGAAGGAGGGATTAAGGTTTAACATTTGTGGGCTACAATCCTCATATCATCTCAACTCAGATATTTCAGACCTGCAGCAGCGAGTAGCAGATAATATACCTTCATATCTGCTGTACTCATGCCAGTTCTGGATGGACCATCTACAGGATGTGTCAGATATTGGTACTAAGAGGGCTAATCTGTCTGAAATAAGGAATTTCCTCCATTATCGTGTTCTGTTCTGGTTGGAAGTGATGAGTCTAACTGGAAGAATGACTGGTATACCAAGTATTATGCGACAATGTGCCAAATGTATTAGGTTGAGTAATATATCAAAGGCATTCAGTAAGTTATAATCTAATATTAAATTGGCAGGACCTGGATGATTCCCTTGTAACATTTGCTGCAGATGTAAGTTGCTTTGCAGCTACATTTTGGGAAGCTATTACCCAGAGTGTGCCACATATCTATCTCTCTGCATTACCATTTGCACCAACTGAGTCTGTAATGGCCAAGCATTACATGCCTCACCTACAACATAAGTTCAACATCTCAATAGGTCAAGCAAGGGGTTGGCCACCAATACTTGGTGTTATGACAGGTCACAGAGCTGATGTTACATCTGTTCAGTTCTCTCCTAATGGCAAGCAAATAGTCTCAGGCTCTAATGATGGCACAGTCTGAATATGGGATGCTGAGACTAGACAGACAATCATGGGGCCTTTTGAAGGGCATACTGCTGGTATTACATCTGTGGCATTCTCTCCTAATGGCAAGCATATAGTCTCAGGGTCATGGGATAAGACAGTAAAGATCTGGGATGCTGAGACAGGACAGATAGTTACTAGACAGTTTGAAAAGCATACCTCTCCAGTCATGTCTGTAGCATTCTCTCCTGATGGTGCATTGATAGCTACAGGCTTATATGACAACACTGTTCAAATATGGAGTGTTAAGACAGGTCAGAGAGTTACTGGGCCTTTTATAGGACATATCTCCCCTGTCTTTTCTGTAGCATTTTCTCCTAATGGGAAACAAGTTGTGTCTAGCTCAGATGATACAACAATTCGGATCTGGGATGCTAAGACAGGAAAGCCACTTGCCAAACCTTTGGAGGGACACACTTCTGTAGTTATATCTGTGGCATTCTCCCCTGATGGTCAACAAATAGTTTCAGGGTCAGGTGATAGGACAATCCGAATATGGGATGTAAAGACAGGAGAAATATATGCTGGGCCTCTGGAAGGGCATACTTCCTGGGTCCATTGTGTATCATTCTCACCTAATGGTTATCAAGTTGTGTCAGGCTCAGGTGACAATACAGTATGTATTTGGGATGCAGAAACAGGAAATCCAGTTGCTGGGCCATTCAAGGGACACATGGCCTGGGTTGACTCTGTTGCATTCTCTCCTGATAGCAAACGAGTAGTCTCAGGCTCAGGTGATAAATCAATCCGGGTATGGAATTGTGAAACAGGAAAGACAGTTTCTAAGCCATTTAAGGAACATACTGCCTGGGTTGACTCTGTGGCATTCTCTCCTAGTGGCAAACAGGTAGTCTCAGGCTCAGGTGATAGATCAATCCGCATCTGGGATGTTGAAACAGGAGAGACCATTGTTGGACCACTCAAGAGGCATACCCACTTTGTCAGATCTGGTGCATTCTCACCTGATGGTCAATATATAGCCTCAGGCTCACATGACAGAACAGTTTGTATCTGGGATGCTAATACTGGAGAGATTATTGCTACATGTGTGGGACATACTTGTTTGGTCACATCTGTGTCATTCTCTCCTAATGGCAAACAAGTTGTCTCTTGCTCAGCTGACATGACAATTAGGATTTGGGATGCTAAGACAGGGGTAACATTTGCTGGACCTTTTGAGGGGCATACTGACTGGGTCAACTCTGTGGCATTCTCTCCCAATGGCAAGCAGATTGTCTCTGGATCACATGACAGGACAATCTGGATCTGGGATATTGTAATAGGAAAAGCAATTACTGGGCCATTTAAGAGACATACTGACTGGGTCAGATCTGTGGCATTCTCATCTGATGGTAGATGAGTAGTCTCAGGCTCACATGACAGGACAATTTGTATCTGGAATGCTGACACAGGTCAGCTAATTGCAATGTCATGTATGAGACACACTTCTGTCATCATTTCAATATCAGTCTCCCCTGATGGAAAGTATGTTGTCTCTGGATCAAGTGATAAAACAATCTGGCTCTGGGATGCTGAGACAGGAGACAGTGTTGCTGGGCCTTTTGAGGGGCACACAGACTGGGTTACCTCAGTAGCATTCTCACCTGATGGGAAGCAAGTGGCCTCAGGCTCAGGTGACCGAACAATCCACATCTGGGATGCTGAGAAAGGAGTGGCCAAACTATATACTAGGGACACCTCTGTGACGAAGTCAGTGGTATCCTCTCCTGATAGTGAGCAAGGAGGAAAGGGCTTATTTGGCACAAGAAGTCAAATCCGGGAGGCTGAGGCAGGGAAGACAATTGCTGGTCCTAGTGAAGAGCACCCGAACCATGTGGCATCTTCTCCTCCATATGTTCTGCCAAATGAAGAGTTACTATCTGATCATTCACCCCTCACCGATGGTTGGATACTTGGCCCTAAGTCAGAGTTAATTTTCTGGCTGCCACCTTCTAATCGCACTGGACTTTGGCGTCCCAGTACCATCGCCATCTATGGAGCACCATCAACTAAGATTGAATTCACTGATTGCGTCCATGGCAGCAATTGGATACAGTGCTGGTCTGCATGAATGGATATGTCCGGTGTATAGTTATACAACATAATAGTTACTGTTCGACAATTTTATATTATATTATATTGGGTGTAAATCATGCTTGGAATAACCGGTTGTACTTCCCGAGAAACTTTGAGAGCGCACCACAACATGGCAGTGTTCGAGTTACAGTAAGCAAATTACAAGGTAAAATGGGATACATCCAACTTGATCATCGTTTCTTTAAGGCCTCAAATCTTTTGGTTAGAGCCAGAAAATCGTCCTCCGTATCAGGAGGACCTGGGGTTGTGGGAGGGGTATCAACCTTAGTTGGGCTGCCCAGTTTCTTCAGTGCGGATTTTAACGGCTGCGCTGGAGGTTTATAAGCTGGGGGTTGGCCTTCGACTGGTGGAATGTCCGGCAACTTTGATGCTGCAGCTTTCTCGTCTGTAGATAAGGCAGCATTGGCTGTGCCGCCAGAGGCCCTGCTTTCCAGAACGCGGTCACCGACTGGCTGAGGAATGTTCTCCTACGTCATTTACCAGGTATCAGATGCATAATACAGTCAGATAGAGGAATCTTCACTTTCAACCCGCCATTGCTTTCGTCTCCATCCGAGCCAGCATTTGTATCTCCTTGCGGTGCTGTCCAATCAATTCCATATCCTCTAGCTATCTCTCCTAGATATGCATCTACTAGCGATGGGGGAGGTGTCGCGAGGACAAGTTTCTTCATAACCTGGCGCGTGGCCATGATCGCTGGTCAGTAAGTACACAATATTAAATTTGAACACATACACGCTCATTAACGCATCCGTCTCTATTATCCATCACCGCAAAAGAGAACTCTCGACCAAACTTGTGCATGAGCATCTCTCGCAAAACATGTAGTTCTGATTGATGCGTGGCGTCAACCAGAAAGAGATGACCGGTAAATCCCTATATACCAAGTTCAGACAAGCAGCTAATGAATGAAACGCACCTTTTAACTCAGTCCTCGATGCTGCGTAGATAACGCAGCAAACTCCTTCATAGATGCCAGGATCCGGTTCCTTAGAACTATTGACTCTGAGTCTCGATACTTAGGACTCTAAAAGAGAAGGAAAGGTTTACCTCATTTCCAGAAGTCCAAACCTAGCTATGAGAAGTTCACAATATAATTCAAGCAGCTCAAGCAGTTCGACGTGAATGTCTTCGTTGATGATGTTTTCAACTTTGATGCGTGCAGTCTCAAGCTTTCCCCGTTCAATAAGAGTTGCTATATCCCTACGCGAGCTCTTGGCTTGAGCCTCTTTCTTTTGTTGAAGAATCCGCAGGCGTTGTACGGCTAAACTATAGGGTGACGGTGACAATGTGGCAACGCTTGAGAGGCGAGAGAACATGAATCATACCGAAGTTGAACCTGCGACAACGCTCAGTAGAGATGTCCTGTAAATAATCATGGATTTCTACCTTGGTCCTTGCTGCATTCCATGGAACCATATCAAGATCGCAAGTAAGTTCAACTTAAAAGTCCGCAATATTGCTGGATGTAGCACATCACGCAAGTGCGGTTGGATCTCTACATTGCCTACGCTGTTACTGCAGCTCAGCTGTGTGGGGATCGTCACCAGCTCTGTCCGCAATTGTCTGCATGGAGTTGGACATAGTGAGGTTTGTTTGTTTATCTAGAGTATAGGCATAATTTTGACGATCAGCCCACGTGCAACCGCTCCTGATTTCAGACCATCCGCACACTGTCTGCTTCATGAACTTCCCGTCGAACTAGTGAGGCGAATATTTGAGCTCGCAGCTTCCTCAAGAGTTGCAGCTTGCGCGCTTTGCCTTGTCTCCAGAACAGTTCATGGATGGATCTTACCGCAGTTGTATCGGACAGTTGTCTTTACAAACTACGCCCAGATCGATCGATGGAATTCGTTTTATTTCAGCACCATCAGAGAGGTTACTCGTGGCTCTGCTGCACAGATACGCAGTATGATGCTCAAGAACCCGCCTAGCCTGGTTGATAATAGACTCATCGTCAAGGACTGTTCCAACATTCAGCATCTCGTCATCGTCCCCGACCAATGGTCTTCCCGCATAAATCGCTATTATAACACACTCATCTCCTCTCTGACCCATGTTACTCTTCATGGCGTCCTATATATCCACCAACTCCACCTCCCTCTCTTTCACACCGTGACCCACCTCCACATCCCCGATGATATTCCATACTGCGGCATTGACTTTTCACCCAGCAGTTTACCTAATCTGACACACGTGGTCTGGACCTTGGTCCCAGAAGATGGCTTTTGCATTTGGCATATATTCCCCAATTGGATCCAACTGTTACACAGATTTTCCACCCTTCGTCTTGTGGCTATATATGTTTATACCACTTCCAAATTACAGTTTGACATGGATCTTAATTCAGCGTCACGCCCCCACGAAGTTAGCACCTATGACTTACCCATCTTTTTCATCAAAGCGGAGAACCAGTGGACAGTGTCCGATTCTGAAAACTGGATCATGGGAGGGGAAAGTATTTGGGAGCGAACAGCACGTGCACTACTCGATCAAGGTGAGTGTAACCACTTATTACCATGTTACCATGCGAGCTTACCAGGTCTCCGTTATAGGTGTAGACGTGTAGACGTCAAAGATTGATGCGAGGCTTGGTTTTAAGGACCTCTTTTAAATAAGTTATGCTTGGTATGTACTTTTGTCTTTCACACTGGTGCTGCTAAGACAGCGTTTCCCAGGTTGGCCAAAGGTCTTCGATTGTTGTGATGTACTTCCCCAGACATGCATATGGGTGAGTTGCAGCTAGCGCTATCTATTTGGGGAAGAAAGAATCGCTTTCTTGGTCGCTGTTGACTCATAAGTGGTGGATATATCAGGGCTCATGTGAGTTAGTGCGTATCGTGTTATCATTACACTACACAACCAACTGGCGTCGACATTATGAGGGCCTTTCTCTGTAATTCGCTATGGGTTTCTTGAATGACTGCTTAAAGCGAACTACTCCCATACTTGGAACGGACCTTCATTTCCCTATTATCATCAAGTAGTCTGGCAAGCAACCCACAATGCTTCTGATCTCGCTAGCTTGACCCTTAATTATCGCGTTCCTTCTCGGGCTGATGTCACTAAGATAAACCTTGACTCTGATCCGGTCTCTCAGCACTTTTCCCCATCATTACCAAGCTTAACCGGTCTGGGCAGGGTGGTTCTACTACAGCCGTCCATCCTCATGCGCGCGCAGCTGGTTTCTCAGCCGACTCTCAGGCTTTCCTACCGCGCCACCATGTACCCTGGCGGTGCCCCAGATCTATCGCTACCTTAGCACGTAGCTCTAGTCACATATTTGCCTTCCTGGAAGTCACGAAAATAAGGACATACGAATACCAAGTTCCCCTACTTATTGATATGTTTCCCCCAGAGATTCAAACTTTGGTCTTCATTGAGTACCACCCACTAGCTATGCATACGCACACCCGAAGGTCAAACAACAGATATTTTCGTTATATTCATTGCTCAATACTATCGCACTACATTGGTTGTCTTACTCTGCATACGAGGCTCCGGTTCTGTCTATGGCGGGCGGTACTAGGGTCACAAAATGTCTGCGGATGTGCCCGGGTAAGTTGTAGGTGCAATGGTGCGTTCCGACCGAATACCCAATCAGGCTGAACAGTGGTGCACCTTAGGTACTGCACTCAAACTGAACTCCCCGAGAACAGGCAGGAACGCTCCGTAATCGTTCCTATCTCCCAACCTCTCAGTCTACAGACCGCAATAAATCAAGCCTCAGTGAACAATTATGCATTCTTACTGATTTAGACATAGCTATTATTTCGCGGCTCACCGGACGTGTTTTTTTTTCATGCCAATCGATTTGCGGCGTTGGAGCCTGGAAGGCCGACGGCGCACCGTGTGGAAGGATCGTGCTTGTCGAACAGCGACTTGTTATCTAGTAAGGACTAACACGGAAACCCTACAGCGGCACATCGGTATATCGGTATGTTTTTACGGCTTGCGCAAACGTGGTTTAATATTGGCCAAGTTGGGGGTACGGCTCAATTCCAGAAAGCGCCCGCTACCCATGGGCCGGCGAGGGCCGCAGAGTACTGAGTGGTCCAGCGCGTCGCGCGTCAATACCTCCTTAACCAAGACCATCACCACATCACATCTAGTTGTTATCAGTCAACAACCATGTCTGTCTCGAAGGTCCATGCTCGTCAGGTGCGTGTGCTGGTAGTGTTGCTATCACACTAGTCTGACGTTTTGTAGATTTTTGACTCCCGTGGTAACCCCACTGTCGAGGTCGAGGTGTACACTGCGAAAGGTGCGCGCTGTGTTTCTTTAACCTTCCTAGGGTGTGTTCTGATCGACGTCGTATTGGTGCGGTGGGGGATGTAGGGCGCTACAGGGCTGCCGTACCCTCTGGTGCTTCGACAGGCATTCACGAGGCTGTAGAACTGCGTGATGGCGATAAATCAAGTTACCTCGGCAAAGGTTTGTCGTCCTACACGTATATCCCCCACCCTGCCTATGATGAAGCGTGCCAGGTGTCTCCAAGGCCGTCGCGAACGTGAACAACGTCGTCGGGCCCGAACTCATCAAGTCCGGACTTAAAGTAACATCCCAGAAAGAGATCGACGATTTCCTTCTCAAGCTCGATGGATCTGCTAATAAGGGAAAGCTCGGCGCGAATGCTCTCTTGGGCGTTAGTATTGCCGTGGCGGAGGCTGGTGCGGCGGAGAAGGTGTGTTGTCTCATTCGAGAGCAACTGAGGCTAACATGGGTTTATGGTGTAGAGTGTGCCCTTGTATCAACATCTGGCGGACCTTGCCGGTGTGAAGCCGCCTTTCGTGCTGCCCACCCCAGCGTTCAATGTGATCAACGGAGGGTCGCATGCAGGAAACAAGCTTGCGTTCCAGGAGTTCATGCTCCTCCCCACTGGTGCAACGTCATTCACGGAGGCTATGAAGATGGGGACAGAGACCTATCACACGCTTAAAAAGGTCATTAACGCCAAGTACGGCATTGATGGTGAGAGATTTATCATTACCCACCTGTATGTAGCTAAAATGATGGTTTAGCAACAAATGTTGGTGACGAGGGCGGTTTCGCACCTAACGTGTCTGGCGCGGAGGAATCGCTCGAATTGCTTACAGAGGCCATCGCCAAAGCTGGATACGAAGGCAAAATCAAAATCGCACTCGACGTCGCGTCGTCGGAGTTCTACAAAGAGGGCAAGTACGACCTCGACTTCAAGAACCCCAACTCGGATCCGTCCAAGTGGGTTTCAGGACAACAGCTGGCGGATATTTACTTGGGATTAGTAAAGAAGTACCCAATCGTGTCAATCGAGGATCCGTTCGATCAGGACGACTGGGAGGCGTGGTCGCACTTTACGAAACACAGTGGTATTCAGATCGTTGGTGATGATTTGACGGTTACGAACCCAATACGGATCAAGACTGCTATCGAGAAGAAGGCCTGCAATGGGTTGTTGCTCAAGGTGGGCGTTATATTTTTATTTTTATTTTTATTTTGGTTTCGTTCAGTGTTCGTGGCTGAAATACGATCAGGTGAACCAAATCGGGACGATCTCTGAGTCGATCCAGGCGTGAGTTTATTCGGGTGTTCTGGCAGTGTACAGCACTGAGCAGCATGCTTCCGCAGCGCACAGCTTGCCCAGTCTGACGGGTGGGGCGTGATGATCTCGCACCGCAGTGGCGAGACGGAAAACACGATCATTGCCGACCTCGTCGTTGCGCTTGGTACTGGACAGATTAAGACGGGCGCCCCCGCAAGGAGCGAACGGGTCGCCAAGTACGTTTTGTGTTGTATTTCGAGGATGATGGCTTATTCTGTTGCCGCAGGTACAACGCGCTGTTGAGAATTGAGTACGCGTTTCATCTGTCTGTTTCATGATCGTGACTTACTTTCTTCTAGGGAGGAGGTTGAAGGAAAGTCGTCTTACGCAGGTGACAAGGGCCTGTCGGCTGGGACCACTGCGCCTGCTCTGCACCAACTATAGACTATGCTTTAAATGCTTGTAATGAATAGATAAAGACAATGGTATGATATTACTAGTTTTGCCTGCATTGTGGTCTATCCTGAGCCTGGATCCTGGGTCAGGTCCGGGATAGACCCTGAATCCTGGGTCTTGGCCTGGCAAGAGGTGAGCCTCCCTCTTTCCCAGAAACAAGATATGATCCCAGACTGGACTGACTCTAGTAGAATATTGTAGTTGAATTGCAGCAAGTAAACGGAATGGTCGGCACAACGTCTCGGTGCCTTTCAGATGACCCGTCATTTCTTACTTTGTCTTCTCACCCCTGATTTCAGTCTTGCAGGTTCCCCGGCTCATTCCAAGAATCCCGGCTTTGGCTCGGGGAACCCTAGTGGAACCCTACACGTTTCGTAGGCGACCTTCCATATATTTATACATAAATATTTTATACTTCCCAGATCTGCTGCCCCGCAGGCCTGATCGTGGGGCTGCGTGGCTACAGCACGTCCCTGTGGCTAAGTGCACTAGACTTGTTTTTGTCACGCTCCCGGCTATTTCCGACCCACCATGTATCGACATCTGCCCTCAGGCTTGGCTGCTGCCACCATCTTCCCCTCCCATAGCGCAAGATTCCCAGTTATCCCGGGTTAACTCTCCTTCATTCGCTCCTCCCAATTCTCATCCACCCCCAATGTCTTCTCCAGACGTGGATGATCAGAGCCTCGACAAACCACCTGCCGCAACTGCGGGCTCACCAGGAACTGCCATCTTTTACCCTCCTGCTGAATCTACCCGTTCTCTCGTCTACGCGCACAACACTTCCCCTTCTACCGCCCATCTCTGCTCAACATCTACTGGTCACCTTTCGTCAACCTCTGCTCCTCGTCATGATCCCGTTCCAGTACAGTGGTCGTTTGAGAGCAGCTCTCTTTGGCCATGGGCCTCCCTTGGGGAATCCTCCTCCTCGATCAATACTCCTCGCAAAGAACCAAAGCGATCCGGAATGTTGAGTATGGGCTGGTTTGGGAGGAAGCGGGACAGGCATGCGTCAAAAGCTGCAATACCAAACCCAGACAGATCTGGAGGCATCGACGCCTCAGCCACAAGAATGCCTCGCACACCTTCCCCAACTTCACCCCCACGCGTCGTCATGCCCCCCTCAATCCCGAATACATCTACCAAATCCCTTACTGCGTCCACAGTCTCCCCACAGCACCCCACGTGTCCACCAAGCTTCCACCTACACCGATCCCTCTCCCCCAGCATCTCTGATCCCACCCTGCCCGACCTACCTGATGGTTCTCACTCCGAACCTATCCTCCACCATACATTATTCTATCCCCGGCCAGCTACTGACCTCACCCCCGGCCCCCTCCCCTCCGGCGCCTCTACTCCCGGCACACACTCTCCACCTCTACCCCGCACGTACCCACCGCCCAGCATCCGTCCAACCTCAGCCCAGCGCCCCAGCGGCTCCCCACGCTTCGCGGGTACACAACACGTGCCACCTCGGGGCCTTGTGTCCCAGGGTAATCGGCGAAGTAGGCCCAACACGTCCCAAGGACTGCCGGCATCATGGGATATGGCACCGACGCAGTTGCTGGGAGGCTTGGGCATGGGACTCGGTGGGGTGGGTGTGTATGGGGTTGCGATGTCTTTGCTTCCGGGAACACCGGAGGAGAGTAAAGCTTCGCTCGATCCCTCTGTGACACCGTCAATGGCGAGATCACAGTCGAGCACTAGTGCACATGGGGGGAAAAAGGAGAGTGTAGCGGAAGCCGCAGGGCGGAGGCGGGTAGAGGCTAGGGAACGAGGATTTAAGATGAAGAATGGCAAGAAACATCACCCAAGGTCGAAGGAGGATGCGCCTTACCCTCGTGATTACGAACGCAAGACCACTGATAAGTGGGTTTCTCGTGTTTTGCGGCACCTTAAGTTTTGGTCACATACATCCACGCAGTGATATTTGGGAACACATATTCTCGATGTACCTTGTTAAAAAGTGGTCTTTGCACGTGTTTGACACGCCTCCGACGAAAGTCCTTGACCTCGGGTGCGGGACTGGTCATTGGATAATTCACTGCGCACGAGAGTGGAAGGTAATCTCTTCCACTACAATTCTCATTATCGTGCTTTCCTGACGTGTTTATTCCAGGACACCCATTTTGTAGGCTTCGACCTCGTCCCTATCCAGCCCAACCTCACCCGCCTTGGTAGCCGCTCCCTTGCATCGCGCATTGAATGGGTTCTCGGGAACTTTTTGGAGCCCCTGCCATTCGCGGATGGCGAGTTCGATTTCGTCCATGTGAAGCGCGTAGCGCGGGGTGTGCCGGAGGATCGGTGGGACGTGTTCTTTGAAGAGGTCACAAGGGTTCTGAAGGGAGGTGGAAAATTTGAGATAATTGAGGAAGATATGTTCTTTCCGGGCTCGGCTGTTACGGGGGAGGATGAAGATGAGGGTGGTGATGATGGTGAAAAACATGAAAGTGGGAGTAAACGGAGGGGGGAGGGGGAGAGGATTGATGTGACGCAGCCTCCACCAACGGCGCCCGGTACGACGCCTTCACTCAGACTACCTAACGTAATGGAGGAGTCGTTAGCAACAGTGCCTAAGATTGAAAAAAAAACCCAGAAGGAAACAAGCACGACTCCGCCAGTTGGCTTTGTACCCAGGCGGGCCTCGCTTCCGAGCATGAAGAACGGCTCTCTCGAGATGCGGGACAAGGACGAGCGCGTACTCCTGATGAACGGTTCCGAAAGTACACTGACTGCAACTTTGGTTCACGCCGACTCCTCGAAAGTGACAAACATCCCCTCCGACATGCCGATGTCCGGTATTTTTACTGAGATCCCCCCATCATGCGTTGCGAGTCCGACGCCTACACAGCGCCAAGTTCCGACTCGAGGCCTTCCCCGGATGTCGCTAGACTCATGGCGTGCTCGTGGGCGCACGGTAGCCGATATCCTCGCCCGATCGACGGAGGCGCATAAGGATGAAGCCGGTAACCATCTGGATCTTTACGACGAGCATTCGACGCCTGTTATGAACCCTCGGGACCATTCCATACTAGAGACGGCGTATAATGAGCTTCACGCTTCTAGGTTTATTAATTTGGCCCCGTTAGCTGTGCTTAATTCGACGTTGGTGACGCATTTTAAAGGTGTGTGGATTTTGGTGTTGAGCTCGCATTTCTTTGTGTTTGAATTTCAACTGAATTCCATCTGTTTTCCTTTCTTTATAAAGATGTGCGCAGCCATGCGCCGCTGCACTTCACATTTCCGCCTACACTCTCACCGGGGCCTGTGCAAAAAAAGGATGAACCAGAGGGGTCGTCGAAACCGGAACACTATGCCTCGCCATTTACAACGCCTCTGTCCTCGCGACCATCGTCTTCCTCATCCAGCAAATCGAGTTCGCAGTCCCAGTCCTCCGACGAAAACCCACCTACTAATACCAGCGAAACTCCCGACCCAGCTGCTCACATCACCATACCCTTACCCACCCTCCTACTCCAACCCCTCGGCAAGGCAGTGCCGCACCGAGAGACGATTGGCTTCCCGAGCAAGCACGTAGGCGTTGACACGGGCGCGCTTCACATCCACCTCGCGGCGCGCGTCGCGGAGGTGCTGGCGTGTGCGGAGGAGATGTGGGAGTTTATCTTGGATTGCAAGGAGACTCCCGCGCGGGAGCGGACTCCGGAAATTGCGACGCTGGCAGAGGTGAGTCGGGAGGAGTGGGAGGATTGCTTGACGAGATATGCCATGTGAGTTGCTGTGTTGTTTTGCTGCTTTCGTTGGAGGCTTATGGGCACGTAGGGATATGGACGATAAGATCGGAATGGCTGGTGTAGTAAGAAATCATCTCGGGTGGAGCATGCGCGAGGGACCACGGTCGGCGGAGCGGAAGGCGTTTGAGGATGCTGTATCTAAGTGGGAGAGGCTATGCCAGGAGCGCGAGCAGACACAGGGGGAGGGCACAACGGCGCGTACCCGGCATGCTCAACCGCTCAGCAGAGTCGTCAAAACGTTTGTCGCTTGGAAATAGTGAATAATTCAGGATGGTTCTACTTGCATTTTTGGCATTGCTACACCAGTTACGTCACCTCGGATGATCTTTCTTTCTTTCTTTATGATGTTGACATCAAAACCCTTACATTGTATAACACCATATTAGCACTTCCATGGACTTGTAATACTGTAAATACTTGTACTTACGCGTACATTGTATAATAGGTCACGTGCTTCAAAATCAGTAGTCGCGTGACATACACGCCCTTTCATTCCTGTCACACAACTGCAAGGCGCGCCACAAGCCCTGGAGGCTTCCGAGATGGCAACGGCAGTCGCTGACTTATCGCTACAAAAAGCTGTACACTCAAAATGGACACATTATATAGGCCATTATGTTGGTCCGGATAAGGACGCTGCCGTTGCCAGTGGTTTGTTGGGGACTGCAAAGGTAGAGTTACATTCGCTGTAGATCCTTTAAGGCGTACTTATTCCACGTTCAGGCCTGGGATACTGTAGTGAACTACATGAGACTACCTAGCATAACGGAAACAGCACGTGAATTCAGTGAGTGCATCGTTCCTGTATAGTCAGTCCTTGGTGACATTGGTCGTGAGAAAGGCGATGAGGAGATTGAGACGGTAAAAGCTGCTGTATTGTCTTTGACTGAAAAGCGGTGGATGCCCGCAACCTTGGATGTTTTCTATCGTGGGTGCCTTTGGTCTAAACTTCACGTCGAGTGTCCATGATACTTTCGACAGATGATCTACAGGACCATGAGCCAGAGCTGCAGGGAGTGATACATACATACATGAGGAAGTGGGAAGTTCGTATCCTGTCGTTTACTTCTTGTCGTTTGTATTGAGGGTGTGTTCTCTTATCTTTTGTTAGAGTACTAGAAGTGCGCGCGATATTTACCTGTTCATCGACACCCTTTCCAAGATACATACTCTTTGGTGTCCGTCTCCCATGTAGGTCTGTCTTTGCTTTTCAAGTAGACCGTACCCATCGTCACCTCAGTCTCGGAGCTGTATTCCCCCACCGCTACCATCGTAATTTCGTCACCATCGTACACTCCATGCTCCCGGATTTCTTCGCAGATGCTCTACGTGATCTACTCACCTACACACTCACCAACACCCTTCTTCCCCCTTCAGAGGATGGCAACGCCGCCATGCCTGAGTGCACATTTCCTCATCCCAATCTCGCCCACCTCTCCCTTCAATACCCTAACCCCGTCGTCATCGCCGGACCTGCTTCTCCCTACTCGGAATCATTTGGCGCGCTTGATGTTCTCGGCTTCTTGGACCGTTACGAGGCCCAGCTCACCATATGTATCAACTCCTTGATTGATAACAAAATTCGGGAAACTTGTCCCGCAACGTGGGATGCACAAATGCTCCCAGATTTGCGATCGTGGCTCCACGAACAAATCGTACCGTGGATGTCCAGACCGTATGCGAGAGGGTTGGCCAATCGTGAGTTCCTTCGAGTTCTTGATCAAATGCCAAGGGGGTCTGAATTGCGCACTAGCCACGGAAGCTCGAGTCGTAGTCGCTGGGGTGATTACACGTTTCGAATATCATCTTTGTAAAACACTTTGCATTCTCAGGTAGGTGCACGTGCAGACCTTACGCTGTATCACACTCAGCTTTTTCCCAGGATGACGGAGCTCTTTGACATCATCGTAGACTATCCTGATTCCATGCCCGCTTTACGGGATATCAAGGTTCTGTCGAGCCTTTACTTATGAGCTCATAATCATACGGCTTTGATAGGACTGTCTTGTTAAAGTTGATCAGCGTCTGGAACTAGTAAAGGCACTAAGAAAACTGTAAGTTCCTGCGCTTCTTCCAGCCCCTCATCCTAACTTGGCCTGTTAGTAACAACAGACGGCTTCTTCATCCCGGTGCAGATACAAAAGACATACTCTCCCAGTATGTTTCGACCATTCGATGTCTACGGGTCATCGACCCACCAGGGGTACTGCTGTACAAAGTGGCCGATCCCATCCGACGATATCTCCGGTCAGTTATACCTTGCTCACATTGATGATCCATTGAACTATCATGTCAGAGAACGCCCAGACACCATCAGGAACATAGTTGCCTCTCTCGTCGGCGAGGGTGCCGATCTCTTAGACGAGCATGACCAAGGCGCTCCCTTGCAGCAATCTCACGTAGAGGATTACTCGGAGCCTAACTGGGAACCCGAGCCGATTGATGCTGGACCGGGTGAGGTTGCTGTAAGAGCTTTGGGAGGTGTGCTAATCTTCGCGCAGATTTTCGTGCGAACAAGCCGGCGGATGTCCTCACGACCCTTGTCAGCATCTACGACTCCAAGGATCTATTTGTTAAGGAGCTTCAGGTCCTTCTTGCGCAGCGATTGCTGGCGATTCAAGATGGCAACTACGACCGAGAAGTGCGTGGAGTCAGGATATACATGTTACCTCAGTGCTGACAAAGTCAGCCAGCGCAAGAATATTGAAATACTCAAATTACGGTTTGGAGACGCACCGCTTCAAGTGTGTGAAGTCATGCTCCGCGACATGACAGATTCAAAGAGGATCGACCAGCACATACAATCTCAGAAGGAGGTTCGTCTATGCTTGGTTAGCCCATGGTATTCTTCTCACGTTTCACCAGTCCGTTGTCCATCCTACAATCATATCTCGAAATTTCTGGCCCACCCTTCAAGCTGGCGGGCTGAAACTGCCAGGACAATACCAAGAGTGGGGAACTCTCGCTGTAGCACCATAAATGGCACGCCTCACCGTTCTTTTTTCAGGTTGCAAGATGACTATGCGAAGGAGTTTATTAATTTTAAACCTGACAAGCAACTGCGCTGGCTACCCCATTTGGGCACTGTCCATCTTCAGGTCGAGCTGCAGGATCGTACTGTGGAAGCAGAGACGACGCCATTGGAGGCGGCCATCATTGAGTTATTTTCAGAGAAAGGTGATTCACGTTGTTGTCGGATAGTATATCTTCGTGACTATGACTATCTGTTCTCCAGATACTTGGACTGTTGATGAACTTATTCCTCGACTGGGATCGGTGGATCTTGCGCCCACTGTGAAAGCCCTCAACATGTGGGCTGATAAAGGCGTGCTTGTAGAAGAGACAGAAGCATGCTATAAGCTGCTGGAGGTCACTGACACAAATGCCAGAGCTCCCGTCCAAAGAGCACGTGAGTAATGTCTTTCTATGAATGCTTCCATACGGAGGGCTGGGACGTCGCTATTAGATGTCGAGGAGGCTCTATCGATCATCACCATCCAACAGCAGCAAGCGGATCAAATGAAGATTCACTGGAAGGTACGTCTGTGTGCCAACACCACCTTCATACTTACCTATTTTTGGTTACTTATCGCTTCTCTGAGCAGTTTATTCAAGGCATGCTGACAAATGTTGGAGCTCTTCCGCTGGAACGAATCAATAGCATGCTTAAGTTTGTCCCGGGATACGACCGCACAACGGATCAGCTCGCCATGTACATGGAAAGTGCAAAGAGGGAAAGACTTGTCACCACGAAGGACGGCCTCTGGAGCTTGACGCCCGAGGGAAAGGTTGGGAAGTGAGGTGTAATTACTAGTATTCCTGATAAATTGTGTGTAATCATAACTGTATCATGTTATGTTATGGAACTGCTTTACCATTTGGATAGCGTAGCTGACTGGGGGGTATCCAAAGAATGATAATAAACGACGAATAAGACCTGAAGCAAATCCCACAACTTGCAGTAGAATGTACTTGAAGTATGCAACCGATAGCTGTTAATCAGAATTTTCCAACCGAAGAAATTTATTAGTTCAGTAACATTAGTATATGCTAACTTAAGATAGGGAGGCGCTGTTTTCTTCATGGCGTTTGATCATGAGGAAGTCGAACATTTATTGTAATGAATCATGCTTGCGGAGTTCACACTAACCAACGAGGTAAGTACTCCGAAGAAACATGGAATTACATCAGGAAGTGTGATCTAGTCTCTTCCTCGCCGGACCTGATGCACAACTTGGATCTGTGGTTTGAGATACACAGTTACATGCTTTTCCAGTCATACTTATCACTCCATGCCAGCGCAGCCTTATATAGTGTAAGTTCGTCGAAATGCTTGCCTACCAGCTGCATCCCAACAGGCAGCCTCAATGTCTCCGGGCCTTCTGGTGGTGGCAACATCCCGCAAGGGATGGTCAACGCCGGGTGGCCAGTGTGATTAAAAGGCTGAGTATTGCCTATCTGGAGAAGGCGCATATCAATATATTATGGTTGCATTCAGAGACAGGTTGACGTACCAGACCATTTGCCTCTTGGAAGTGGATGTGGGGGGGTGCGTCGATGGCCTACGCAATACTGAGCACCGAGTCATCAAGGTATAACCTCGTACTCACAGGCATCACTTTGGCCACCCAGGGAGTTGTGGGCATAACGAGGATGTCTACTTTTTCTAGAACCGCGTCGTACTTCCTTTGAAGCCTTCTCAATATATTTTGGCATTTCCCGTGTAGCATGGGATAATGTTCGTCTGCATATAAACCGTTCTTGAAGTACGATCCCTATTCAATATAAAACAGTGGGTTTAATAAGGAGCGAGCTTACGATCATTATACTGGCCGAACTGGCGAAGAGCTGCACAGTACTTATCAGCCAACATATACACTTTAATGTTTGTCATTGACACAAGACTATATTCGTACCTTATCAAATTTCTCCTGTGTCCACGGGTGTACAAGTGAGGTGAAATCCGTCAGATAAAGCTGCTTCCGGCCGGCCGCCCTCCCCAGAAGGTCGTTAGCTTGAGAAAATCTAAAACCGTCATTTGATTGCCTTGGAGAAATTGGAGGAGCAGGCACCTAAGCACACGACCTAACAGTGCCATATCTAGATGTTCAGGGATGCTGATTTCCTGGACTTCAGCGTTTAAATCTTTAAACTTCCTTGCAGCGTTCTGGACACATTCGAAGACCCGCTGATCCATCCCAGTAATATGACCACCTTCCAGTAAAATTCCAATTCGCATCTTGCGTGTGTCACCGTTTGGATTACCTTGAACGTGGCTTCCAATTATGTCTGCCGTTGTCTCTTCGTGTGGCCCTACCCTCGACGTATCTTCTCCAACCTGGAGAGACGACAACAACATTGGGAACGAATCGTCAGGTAGCGTGAGTAAAGTTTTAGCTTCACGAGCAGCAAGAAGAAGAGAATAGTAATCCGGAACTTTTGACGGGTATGGAGTTCCTACAGATTGACGGCCATCAATTCCATCGACACCGGCAATGGCGCGGAGGAGTAGAGCATTCGAAAGGACGTCCTACACCGGAGTTAACTTCGAACTAACCAACAGGAATTTTGTAATGCAAACCGGCGTCATGGGACCTGCAAGCCAACAGTTTTTAATGGGTTACACAACGGCCATTATTGCACAATGAAGACGGACCAACGTGATCCACAGAAACCTCCCCCGAAACCAGCCCAGTGTAAGGAACCAGCCCGTAAGTAGGCTTCAGCCCTACAATCCCAACGTGTGCTGCTGGCTGAAAGCGGTCTGTGGAAAGTCAAAATAATCAGGATGAGTTACCAACCAAGCGGATGCTTCCACCCTGATCTGCACCAATGCCAAGGTCAACTTCGCCAATGGCGACAAGGACGCCTGTTCCAGAGCTTGAGCCTCCGGCTGAGCGGGTTGTGTCATAAGGATTGCCCACTGGTCCCTGTGCAGCTGTATTGGATACCCCAAAGGAGCAAACTACGAAGGGTGTGATAAGGTGATAGGGACACTCATCAGCTAGACATTCATACGTACAATTGTTACAAGTTGCCTTTCCCGTTATCTGAAAAGCAAAGAATAAATGGAGATATAGAGGCTCGCATATAGGCTGCACTGTACAACGCCGCCAGCTTCCAAAATTCGTGTCACAATAGTGGCATCCGTATTTGGCACCCAACCAGAGAAGACATTAGTCCCAAAGAGACACGGAACACCAGCCAGGCAGACATTGTCCTGGCAATTTATACTGTTAATGAGCATCCTGTAATGTCTGGCACACTCGGACCTTCAAACAGACAGTCTTCCCAGCAAGGAGCCCTTCTTTCACCTCACGATCATCTATATTCTTCACAGTAGCTTTCCAGGCCCATGCACCAAGAGGATTGTCTTCTTTTGACGGATAATGGACATGTATGCGCGGGAAGCGGCTTGTGTCAGGGGTAGGAACAAAATCTTAGAGGAATAAAATGGTCACAAGTTCTACGCAGAACGTGTTCGTCAACTGCAGCTCACCGTCCATGGCCATGAGAGTTTCCATGTCTTGGTGGGCATCTGTCAAAGTGGCCGTATAATCCTGGACAAGATGCTCTGGTATTTCGATGCCTATTTTAGACACCGTCGTCTGCAGCACTTCGGCCGTTATAGGGTTTTGTGAATGTTTAGTGAGGATCGACTTGGGTAGAGCCATTATAGTTGATCAGTAACCGCTCGTTCCAGGTGTACAGCTACAAGAGACAGGTATACTAGTGCTGTCGGGCCCATGCCTTATGCAGTGGTGCCCGCAGATAACGAAGAATCCAGATTCAGCCTCATTTGGCAAGTGGGTACGATAGCAGATTTGTAGCAATTAGTAATACGTATGTCCTAGTGGACAGGGAAGAAGTTAGCAAGAAGGCCGTCCGACACGGCGTCAAATCTAGTTCTCTGGAAGCAAAAATGTACGTCTTTATCCGATATCAGTACAGGTGGACATGTAAACACAATAGCTGTGACATGTATTTACTTGCTACCGATCAGCGACACACGAAGAAACAATATAGGAACAAGATAATGCAAGAAGAAGCCGACCAACCCTTAATGACAATAGGAACATCACGTCCTCTTTTGTTGAGATTGCTGCCGACAATGCAGGAGTTAATTTCATTAACACAGCTAACATGAAGAACCAACCATGAATGCGAGTAACTGTTGATATTGAGGGTTTTGAATGGCCGGGGACTGGTTAGACGTTGGTTGAGGTGGGGATTGGTGCTGCGGCAGGTTGTATTGCATAGGAGGCGTTGCTTGGTGCGGCTGACCGTGGGCTTGCGGAGGCGGCATGTTTTGCTGCGCTTGTTGTTGTGCCTGCTGAAGTAACGCCAATAGGTTCGGCGGTAGACCGGAAGAAAGCCCAGCGGGGGGAACAGGAGACATTGATGACGGCTGGGGCTGCTGCGATTGTTGCTGTTGCGGCGGCGGCGGCGGCAGCTGAGACGGAGGTGGGTATGCCGCGTAAGGGTTTGGTGGTGGCGGTGGCATATACGGCGGTGCCTGCATGCCTGCAGGCGGAGGCGGATAGTAAGAGCTCATGGAAGGTCCAGTACTTGGAGGTATAGGCGGAGGGGGCATAGGCATGCGAGGAGGCTGAACAGTGGGTGGCGGGACCGGAGGGGCCTGAGATGAAGATCCAGCTACAGGCTGCTTGAGAGCGGCCAATAGCTTGATAAGATAAGGTAGGTAAGCTCCAAGCTAGCTATATGCAGCGGGTTACAAATCACCTGCTGCACCTTCTTCGCCTGTTCCAATCTGTCGTCTGGGGGTCCATTCGATGGTCCGTATCCATCGTTCTCCCTATCGTACCGTCCACTTCTTGGATTTGGGCCAGGTCCCGTATCGTCGTATCTCCTCCCGCGATCGCGCCCCCAGTCGTCCCGAGGGGGCGCCCGGTCTCTTTCCCAATCATCAAGCTCGCGATCACGCGGGTCACGATCACGAAAACCTTCTCGCCCACGTTGGCCACGGCCTCGCCCGCCACCACGTCCACGAGCAGGTCGGTCCTCGTGCTCGCCACCTTGTCGGTCACGAAGTTCAGCCCGCCTAAGAAACGACCTTTAGTATGAATGATAAACATGTAAGTTCAAACTTGGCAACCGACTTTGTCGGGGGAAATGGGCCCGGTGGGAGAGGGTTGTCGGGCACATCCCAGGCGAAGATAATATCCATTACCCCATCTTGAAGACCTTGGTGTCGCAAACGATCATGTGCTTCCTCACATGCCTAGAGATATGTGAGCCGGGTCAAACAATGGAGAAACATTGACTGCTGACCCTTATGTCGTAAAGTTCCACGTAACGTTGACTATAGATGCCACATTCAGCGTACAGTAACAGACAGAAAAAACCTGCAAGCTTACTCAGGACGGTCACCAACGTGTTTCACGCTTTTAACGTCTCCAAACTGTTGAAATTTGCGACGAACCTCAGTATCGTCGATCGGTTGTCCAGATGCAGAGTTGCGGAGCGTAACGAGTAAAGTACCCTGTGACGAAGTATGGTAGGTTCGAAAAGCCAGTATAAGCAAGAGTGCACAGAGAATCGGAGACGAAGCTAGTAAACCTGATTTTTGTCCCGGTCGCATTCTTGTTGCTGCTCGTCTCCTCTGGGAAGGCTATAATGCACGTCAATCTACCAAAATTAAAGTTTCTTGGTCAATGTTTATCCAGTTTAACACAGGATGCACCGCTGACAGGTCTACCACTAATCTCACTTCCTTGTAGGCGATCCCGCGCTCTTTCCGCCGCGCGTAGGTCATACTGAGTGGGGTAGGTCAGTTAGTCAAGAGGACAGGTGCATCTTACGTAAACAAGAAGGGCAGGTTCAATAACTCACGTATGTAACGAAAACCATGCCTCTGTTGGCGATCAGGTCGAAGAATGTTTTGATCTCCCCATGTTCTTCAAACCTGCGACGTACATCACCGCTATCCGTTTCGTACTAGTGCGGGAAGAGTGTAAAAGGTTCGTCAGCCCTGTCTTATAAGTCTCTGAAGTCTTGAAATTCAAAGAGTCAAAAACAAAATGGTGCACGATGTTCAATCAACCAAAGGAACGGACTTGGGATTGTAATCCCTGGAAGGAGCGGCAGCTTCGATCGAGGCGGAGCAGGAGGCAACGGAACACGGAACACGGAACAAACAAAAACGTGCCAAGAAGCATAAGTATATCACACCTTGATATTCCTTATGAATAACGTCCTACATGGACGCTCACGTTGAATACGTTCCTCAATCAATGAGTCGTGAATTTTGTCATCACGCTCTTTACGCGGATTTGCGCGTTTCCCGCGAGTCGATTGACCAAACTGTCCTCTAGAAGGAGACTGAGATTTATCTGGAGAGACAGCATGAGGTGTGAGTTACTCGCAGCATGATGGAAAGGATCAAGGGAGAGGAGGAGGAACACGAAAGGGCCTGTCGACGGTAGAATGCATTTAAAAGTCATGCAAGGGTCAAAGTAGCTTCGGCTCATGAGCGTCGCGTGTCCGTGCTCGCGGACGCACAAATGCGAATCTCATCCTCAGCTTTTAGTTGACCTTCCTTGTTTTACGATGAAATACGAGATATAACTTCGCAACCGAGCTGACGTGGGTGATCAAATAGTTTCCACATGGGGTCAATTCCAGAGCAATTCGCGATAAAAGGCTTGACATCCCCTACGTGTTCCTCATCCTCACCCTAACCATGCAGACGCGTGGAAGACCCTCGAGACGTGGCAGCTGAATAAGCAAACTTCACGATACACACCTTCGTACATCCCTCCACCATATCCCTGGTGTTGCTCGTCGTATGGGCCATAACCGGCTGGACTACTAAAGGAGGTAGGTGGGATTCCCATTTGCTGACCTTGCCCTTGAAAATAGAAGGGGTCTTCGTGACCAGCACCGTTTACATTGTAGCCTTGCGGGGAGTTGTAACCACTTCCATCGTCATAGTCACCGCTGTCGTAGAAGGACGTTGCACCTCCACGACCTCTGCTTCCTCGCGTGGCATTTCTTCCAAATCGTGAATGTCGATCTTGTCCCGGACCTTGGGGTGAGCCGCCTCCTCTTCGCGGCCCGTCGTAACCACCATAAGGATGATGACGATTCATAACGCCTTGCTCGTAGGTAGAGATAGAACTCAGTAGAAGATGAACTCTGGATGCTCAAAAGTCTGGCGAATGAGCCCTCAAAGTGTCTACTCGCGGCTTGGTGTGGATGCGCTGGCAAGTGTGGAACTTGCGATTTACTTTTTTTTTTTTCCTGAAAAGCCTGACCTGTTTGCAAGTGAGTGACCAGTTGGGCTTAACTTATTCCTCGCGATTGTTCCAGAGAGCGGGCTTGCTGTACAAGACGATGGGAGAGCAAGTTTACAATCGGATGATTGTGGTGAGAAGCAACCGGCGGAGCTAATCCCCATAGACGCGGTGGCCTTATCATCAAGGTGACAGTCACACCTCCGCCAACAACTACCTACATCGTTCAATGTCTCGTCAATTCCAATTCAAGTTGGTACTACTCGGTGTGTATATGGCATATAGCCGTTGTTTTAAAATGCAGCTAACCACTGTGAGAAGGTGAATCGGCAGTGGGCAAGTCTAGGTACTTACACACCCTCTGTTGCACTCGCCACTAGGTCCTCACCCAGCTTTAGTTTGGTCCTTCGGTTTGTTAAGGATCAATTTGATGACTACCGGGAGAGTACTATCGGAGGTGAGTACCTATGACATTCACCGCTCATTGGTCTGAGATCATGTTGTCAACAGCTGCGTTTTTGACACAAACGGTACAATTGGACGACACCACAACGGTGAAGTTTGAGATCTGGTGTGTTAATCTATCCCTATGAAAGCTTTCTCTTGAGTTTTTCACCATGGCGCAAGGGATACTGCTGGACAGGAACGATACAAGGTCGGTCGGGCTTCCCTGTTGCAAGGTCGTGATTACTGACGTCGAATAATACATCAGTCTCTAGTCAGTACCTATCTCACTGGAGAATTGAACGTCTGTCAACTGCTAGCTAGGCACCAATGTATTATCGGAACGCAAACTGTGCCGTGGTCGTTTACGACATCACCCAAACGGTGTGACACGTTGAATGCATTGAATGATCATTATGGTCCCTACTCATGTTCTTGCACGAAAGGCTTCCCTGGACAAAGCCCGCACTTGGATTCGCGAGCTACAACGCCAGGCCGATCCATCGATTGTCATTTTACTCTGCGGTAACAAAGCTGACCTTGAGGCACGGAGGTGCGTTCTTGTTGTGTTGAATAAGTACCGAGCACCATTGTATCATTCGTTGAAGCATCCCTTATCTTCGAGGCACCTTCTTTCTTCTTTCAAGGACTCCTAGTTGTCCCTTGGACCAATGCTGACTTCACAATCGCTTTTCAGACAAGTTTCGAAGGAAGAGGCTCAGAAATATGCGGAGGAGGAAGGCCTAATGTGGGGAGAAACATCGGCCAAATCAGGCGAAGGAGTAGCAGAGATATTCACCTCGATCGGTGTGTGGCTTCAATTTTATTTCTATGACGTGTCCTGACACTGGATTGGTGCACAGCCAAGAAGCTTCCTTTGACAGCACCTGCGCGTACTCCTGCTGGGGTGGGCGCTAGTGCACGACCGGCTGGCCAACGGGGTACAGGAGTAGATCTTAACAAGTCTGGCGGTGCTGTAGGCGGGCAGGACGGCTGTAATTGCTGAGTTATCATACCGGTTTCAGAGGCTTATAGGCGTCAGCATCACCCGCTTCACGTATCGCCCGCTCATTTTTGATCCACGTATCAACGCAAATTCACGTCTATTTCTAACCTGCGGACCCTCTTACGCCCGTGTAATTTTATTTTTGGCTTGCATGTGCTTGCATGTGCTTGCGTGCGCTTTTCATGTATATACATACAGCGGCCTATTTACACATCTTACTACACGTAGCTGTTACTTGTAGTTTGTGAATGTCTGTGATTGCAATATTGATGACAAATCCGGACTTAAGGAAAATAGCAGATATCAATCGAGAGCACGACAGAGGATGTAGAGTAGAGCCATGATAAACCAATGAGAAATACCTAAAAAAGAGATCGATCCGGTCGGATAATACAAGAGTTCGTTAGACGGACGGCGTCAGAATCCAGCTGCTTCGAGGCCCTTGCGGATATCCGCGTGGGCAAGCTCTGCGTGCTGCACCTCCTGGCTACGCATCCAGAAGCCTCCCTCATCCTTGCTCGCGGCAATTCTGAGCTGTTTCTCCACGAATTCATAAACCTATTCAATATTACATATACCGCGTCAACGTTCATCGTAATGCTGTCAATGGGATAACGACAACATACTGATTTATGTTCGGGAATCCTATACTTCTCTTTAACTTTGGGTTGATGTCGCAAGATGTTATGCGCGACTTCCGCCATTTTCTGGCGTTTAACAAAGTTTATAAGTTGCAAGTCAGATGTCCGGGGATTCGAGTCCGTAGACGGGGACTTCGTGCTATTAGGGAACGTTTCCGATACTTTCACCATATCGGACAAGTAGATACCTGTGGGATTGATTTTATGATCAGAGTACATCTGTCAAAATCGCTAGGTAACACCCACCGATGTATGGCAAACAAGGCCCTTCCACAGTCGAGAAAATGTTCCGATAAGCAGCAAAGTTTCCAGTGGGTTCGGAGAGCTTCATCAGTGGGTCGACATGGGACGCTCGACTAACGTGTGCCCACGTGAGTTGTAATTTGGCAATGACCTGACTTGTCAAGGCGGCCATGATCGCGCTCATGGATGAGAAGTTATTCAAGGCTCGACATTTCTAAAAACAAGTCAACGCCAGCTTCTGGTGAAAAGGCAGTATTGTGGGTTACCTCAGCCACCTTGATCCAGAGCTCTATGGTGTCCGCTCGCTTTCCCAACGCGTCGTTATTAAGAACACTCATCTTCACCCATGACGCCAACTTGTCGCTCGTAGAAACAAATGCTCGAAGGTTGCGGACACTTTCACCCTTCTGATTCGAGCCCCAAGTGAGGCATTCGTGTGGCCGCACCTTTATGTACAGACCGGCTTCGTACAGAGTGAGTTGGCGAGCGAGATCACCATGATCAATTTTGAGCAGCTCATTCTTAACTCGTTTTGTCGATCGGCGTGCTGGGAGAGAAGGCATGTTAATATCGGAATGTCGCTAGGAAGCCAAGGAATGTTCAGTTCGATCTTTAGTTGCGTGAGATTATAACTGCTTACTCGGCGGTCAATGCCTTGCAGAATTTTCTTCGCGTTCTGAGCATGGGGAGTCGGTGCGCTGATAGGCATCAAGAATTCGCGCAACCGAGAGATGATTTGCGGATCGTCTTCGATCACACCGTATTGCTCTACCCACACTGCGAAAACATGAAGGACTCTGTATCAAAAGAGTTTAAGCATGATGTGAAATACTAGCAGGTCATGCTCACCTCGCCTGGGTAGGCAGCAATTTCTGGTCTCTCCAGTCGTTGAACTGTTCTTGGGAAAGGCCAGTGGGAGGGTTCATTTCGTATCGTTCTATGAGGAGGTCCAGTGCTCTGTCGGCCGTTGTAAAGGTGTGAAAAGTTGTGAGAAACGTATGCCGGAACGTTTTCTCGTGTTCCAGTTCTGTGACAGCAGCTTGTAAGCGACAGAGCGAAAACAATGTACAGTACGCACTCAGTGGCTCAATAGTCAACCGTTCCACCAAGGCCTGTAAAGTTCCTGCCTTTACACTTCCGTCATAGTCCAACTTGATATCGTCACCAGAATGATCCGGCTTGAGATACCATGGTAGTTGTGCTTGAGCAGTCTTGGCATTGTGGAAAGCCTGTGCGTCATCGTCACCGGTGATTCGCCATACCTTGCCTCGTCCACTGGGGTGCCTCCGGGTATAGGAACCGCTATGTGGTAAAGTCAAGTTAATCTCGCTTGGGCTGTCAGTGAATAAGCTTGGACTCTCAAGGAGTGTTGACAAATTCTTGAGTGACCCTGGACTGTATATTAAAGCATCCGGCCGTCTACGGCTTGAGCCTGACGATGAGGACGCAGAGGACACGAATGAGGCGGACGACGACCCGAGCGAGCGGCTACGCGGAAGAGGAGGGACGGGTGAATAGTTGGAGGAAGGGGTGGGAGTATCCTCAGATAATGGAGTGGTGGCGACGGGAGTAGGAGGGGTGGGCTTGTCAACCATGAGAGGTGTGGTATTGAGTCTGAGCTGGGGCAGGGGTTGACGTGAAGTGCCTTGAGACTGTGAAACGGTGGATATGGGGTTGGAAGGGGCGGGAGCAGGAACTTTGGGCGGGATTGGTGTGCGCGGCGTGCGCGGTGTGCGTGGAACATTTAGATATGAACCCTGTTGACTGTTGTTCCAGGGGTCGGTGAGAAACCCCGGTGCGGGCGATTCTACAGATGGCAGGTCCGCAGGTATATCGAAGCGAGAGATTCCTGGCGTCACATCGGTCGGAAAGCCATGTGGAGAGAGAAGTTGGGAAGAAGTGGTAAGGACTTGAACCTGCTCTAAAGATGAAGATATAGCAGAACGAATAGCACTAAAACGCACGACGTCATCGTTTTCAAAAAATGCTTGTTCCCGTGGGGGCGTTGCCTCTCCATCTAATCTCAAGCTTGCCATAGCTGCCCCACTGTACAAGGCCTCTGCCTCGTACTCGTACTCCCTCAAGTCGAAGGGGGTATCCAGTAACTTCTGAACCATATCTGGAGTAATGGGTACGACGAACGCACTGGGTATCCAGCCTACGTGATCGTCCGATTGAGCTGCCCACCATCCGCTCGGCTCTTGCGCAATAACTCTGAGAATATCGTTCTTCTTAAATGTGGTATGATCAGGGTCCTCCGAGTCGAAATCGTACAGACATAGCACATGGATATATGGTACATCCTGGTTGGTATCGTGGCTGTAGTCGAGAGGTGTATCGGGACGCTGCACCTCGGTGCTGTCCATGGATTCCTCTGTCGCAGTGTGTATGTCTGAGACGGAGTAGATACTGCAAGCATGTACAAAAGTTGAAGACGCCGATGCTGAGGAATTATAGGAATCCAATGAGAGATTGGAATTATAAGAATCGATGGAGGCAGCACGGAGCCTCGTTCGGGGAGAGTCTTCATTTTCATAAGGGGAATGAGTTGCCATTGCAGGACGTTGAACCTCGAGCATAACTCGACTGCCCGAGGTGCAGGAATGTAGTATAGCTCGAGAAACTAGTATCTAGTATGGTTGAGCGAGGGAGTGGCCCGGTCCCGATTGCAAGTTGCTAATAGCGACAGGCGCGTCCTGATTTGGCAGCATTCTCGTCTCACGCTAATTATACCGGTGACGTTCAAGCCCCTCAGGAGGGTGCAACAAGTATATTCGGTTATTAACACTGGAAAGATCGCAGCGCAAGAGCCATGGCTGCTACAGCCGGTTCAAGAGACGGTTGTGAACGTTTCTCATGGCTACCGCCAATGACTGGCACAGTGGCAGGGATATTTCTGGCGCTGAGCAACCACGAGAAGATCCGCAGAATCATGGATGGAAACCTTATGCTGATGTGGAGAGATCGGCAGGTGAGGAAGACCGCAAGCAGCTGCGGTATTACTCCAGCGAGACTACGGAGCAGAAGGGGCGGGGAGTAATTCGATAGCAAATACGCACTTGCCTAATGGTCGGCCAAATGACGAGCCTAGGGCCACATCGATGCTGTGTACCCAGCGCATAAGCCAACGCATCACTACTCTTTGATACTCCTCAGCAACCTTCAGCAACAGATTCCCGTGATTTGCTCGGAGGGTCGAAGAGTGATTTAAGCAAACGCGGCGAGGCACTGGTACTGCCAGCTTCACCAATCATGATCTGGCACAAATCAGACCGTTGGTAGTTGAGGTCGAGCTCTGATCCTTGACGAGTATGTGCTTGCATCCGACAGCTAATAGTAAGACGCAGATTCCGGGCGGTACTGGTAAGTGAGATGACCAAGGGATTTCCATTTGTGCTTACATAAATCATCGATTCTTTGTAGCTTGGCAACTCGCCCTGATTTTCTGAGTAACCTTTGATAGCAACCACCAGGTCCCCGAAAGTCCCTAGATATGCCTGATCCCAGTCCATCCGGACGTTCATTGATTTTGCTCAAAATGCCTGTTTTTTTTTTGCCTGTCCGGACGTGGGTTGGTGGTTCAGCGGTGGAAATCTTGGGTTGTAGTGACTAGGTTTGTGCACAGGCTCAAATCCTTTTGTTGCCTTTTGTTTCACTCTATTTCATGTAGTTCACTTTGGAGTTTATATAAGTACAATGTGGATCTACCGTATAGCGCCAATAATTTCTTTCATCATCATGGATCGTTCACCCTCACCTATAGATGTTGATTCATTCACTATCCAACCTTTCAACGCTTCTCGATGGATAAAAAGAGGGTTGTACCACGTGAGTTGTCACAGTTGTACGCTCACGGATTTTTGCATTTGCCAGCTGGGGCAACACTTTGTCGATTGCCTGAGCAGCCCAAAAGGATTGAGCACGGCTTGGAATTGACTGGAAAATCCTTTGAACTCTGGCAACAGTTCTTAAATGGGGTGGGGGCAATTCGAGAAGGGTAAAGCGCTTGAGAGAACGGAAAGAGAAAGAGACAAAGAGGAAGAATGAAAGGTGGCCGAATATTGCGGGTATAATATTGTCAGCGATAATATAGGCTTAGGAAAGCGAAGCATGACTTAAAAATTACTATTCCTTTGACATGCCAACTTGTTTGGACACTTAGCGCACATTAGGGAGGTTGAGTCAAGGTCCGGACAAATTTTCGAGTTTTGTGGGCCTTCGAACGCAATCCATACATCTTGAGATCAGGCATATTTAGGGACTTTCGGGGTCCTACCACACCATATTGTTGCTGAAATACTTTCGGCTCATAACTTCCCAAGTTGGACCAGGAACCCGAAAGACGGTCAGGCGAGGTGACATGCACAGAGTCATTGAGCAGGCTGTTACTACGGAATACAACCTCGATTGATTTCCAATGACAGGCGATGGAGGCTTCTCCATTTGGAAAGGATAATGCAAAGAACTTGAAGTACGTCCCAGCTTATCCCTGCGGATGGGAGGTATAGATATGACTTATGAGCAACGCATCCACAGTCATTGTAGTCTTTGTCTTCTCACCCAGGACATTCCAAACAGGCCATATGCACCATTGAAGACGGAACACACTTTTTAAGCATTGCTGTAGAGAAGGTTTACTTATTACAAGCACATCTTCTCACCGTAAATGCATTATGCATACCTGAACAACAATCAGGCTTCGCAACCCTTCACGCAAAGTAGGGTCACCAGGGCTCGAAAGTACGTCACGCAGCGCGTGGATGAACGTATGCTTAATTGGCTTTCCGCCATCAACCATTAGCTCTTGCAGGGTCATTCAGGCCTCGATATACACGTAATCCACAGGTTACTTTGAACTTGGCCGCGGCTAGACGGATATCAAAATATCATGATAGATTCTTGTACCACTCCTGCCGTCCCTCGAGGCAGAAGACGGCGGTCCCAGGAACCATTATTGTCAACGTGAGGGTGCAAGTCGACCCGCAGGACTAGAGCCGCATATCTATATAAGTACTTTGGCAATTGGTTGAGCAGTAATCTGGTCAGAAAACATCGCGGTAAAGTTGATTGAGTTCTATACAAAAAATGATAATCAGGCTTCGTGACTGTTCAATGCCATGGTCGACCAGGTTGTTGACTCGTTTTGATTTCGCAGTCCGTTAAGAAGGGGGGTAAATTGGTCCAAAATGTATGCTTGGTCTGTGGACGAAGAATAATATTGAAAAACGTTGTGGTTTGTAACAACAATACCCGCTGAAAGCGATTGGTGAAATTATGAATTGTGCGGTCTGATTGATTTTGTCGGTGACGAGTTATCCGATCGCTGGCTTGAGAGAAAGTCTTCTGGTACACGACGAATGCACTTGTCCTTTCTTTTTGGCGCACATTGTCACCAGGCTAAGTCTGTTGCTCAAAGACTGACACCCGCAGCAAGTTTCTTAAAGTCGTGGTAGATGGTTTTTCGCGCACGTTTGACTGATCTCCCTGACCTGAAGATAGGTTGCTGAGCTTACGAGTGGGGCGTGTCCAGTAATTAACCGGTTGAAACCCTGGCATATTGACGCGAGCGGAGGTGACGTACTGGTCTGACAGTAATACCTCTCCCGAATCCGGTGGTGCCAGGTTTAGATGAAATAATCCACCAGAAGCAATTGACCTGAATAGTAAGTATGCAAGAAGCTTGGGGCGTAACAAGCGACTACGGCTTTATCCTTGATTTCACTGCGGTAAAGGATTAATCATGCGATTAGGAGATGATTGTAACGTACAACAAGCCACCCACCGACGTACGTCACGGTCTCAGGAGTCCCCCCAAAGCGTCTAAAGGTCGTCGTCGCATTGTACATTGCAAGCTAAATCGTTTTTGCTGAACCTTTGCTGGACGCCTGACCAACTCCCAATTTTTTTCTGTTCGTCAGCCATTAGGGATTTTTGATCGCTGTATTTGCGAAATCCCACTCACAAGTTACAATCGAGATGATAAAAATTTTCAGACCGTTAGAGCACGTGTTCAGAGTCCGTACGTCCTGTGGAGTGCTGGCTCAACAGAGAATGCCTACGACGTTTTGGGTATGAAAACACGTAGAATGAGAGCGAATAGTCAAGAAGCTTTATAATGCTATATCGGACGGCGTTGGCGACAAAATTGATCATAAACAGACTCACTCAGGAAACGCCCAGCAAACTTGTTACCGTCACACACATTGCAACGGGCTGGGATGTACCGGGTTTATACAAGAAGAAATCCGTCTGCAAGACATCGACTGGTCTACGCTGATTATCCGGTTATCTCACAGGAATGGCAGTAATATGTGCAGCCTACATTCTGGGGATGACCGTCTTGATGCTTCAGTCGTGTTTTCTGAGATTCGATTAAGCTCCCTCACGCCAGACTGACCCGTGTTTGTAACTTGCATGGATGGTGTGTACCAATCATGCTTGAAATTCACAACGTTGACCTTAAAGCTGAATAAGAACGCGAGACCCATTAACGCACTCCTGACTGTGGCATTATGTCATGCGACCGTGATGAATTTTCGAAGTATCTACCTGTGACCATCAGGTTCATCGTCTGGGTCTGCGTGATATACCGTGGGCGTCTGGGATTTTAAATGGTCGTAATGAAGGTTCAGATATAGTCAAAGCACGAATCTGCACACCGTGTAATTCATAATGTCTCCGAGTGTCCGACTGGTATGTGTGGAAGGCAGGGCGTTACCGTCCTAGAAATATTTCACGTCCACGCTGCATGTACGCATCTAGGGTGTCTATTCAACCGGGGTGGTGTCAAGGTGAGGCTTGACAACTTGTCCATGGCTTTGCTCCCAAGAAGTCGACGGTCATGAGCAACCTAAATTTCAACGCCTCACAGTGACCCAATTGATTCGTCTTGGTAGTTGTGCAAGCTCTGTTCAGAGTTGTGGGGTCACATGGACCCATGGCCAAAATGTAAAGATCATCAAAATGAGCCCGCGTTGCAGCTCATTACCCTTCCAATATTCCCAAACTTATCCAGCATCCATGAGCACATCTCAACCAATCCTGTAATGCCGTCTCTACTTTCCAAGTTCACCAAGAATCCCAGCGGATTCCAGAAACCAGATACTGATCCCGACAAAATTGCAGGTTCAGGCCATCGCCGGGCAGCAACAAGTGTCGAGACATTACCTTCCACGTCGAGCAATCCACGCCTCATCTTGACCTCAGACTCAAAGGAATCACTCGAGCGTCGCCCAGCATCTTCAGGCAGCATGCAGCGTCCCAGCTCTCTAGCACCAGATACACATCAGCACCGCAGCAACTCGCTGTATCCCAACGACGATGAAGGTCAAGCACGTAGGTCTCTCTCAAATCGTACGAAGGAAGGTAGCCGACCGACTTTGTCCGTGGGTACCCAGCCGGGGAGTCCGGAAACCAACCATCTTACTCCATCTCCCCGTCGTCCCAGTCGTGCTCTTCCTGAAGAGCCATCACGATCCGCGACCAATTCGACCATTCTCACTACTCCCGAATCTAGAAAGTCTGGAACTTCGTCTGGGAGCCATTCGCGTAACAATTCTATAACTTCCATAGACAAGGAGGTACCAGTTGTCCAGATGCAGCCAATCCAATCTGCATATTCGCAGCAGGGTATCGTCTCATCCCCTACCACAGAGGATAATAGCCCTTCTTTTTTATCTGCCTCCCCACCACAGTCTAAAAAAGGCTGGCGTCGTCGAGACTCGGAATCCTCGCAAAAATCTGCCAAGTCAAAAAGCAAGGTACACCCCTCTGGAGGCCTCGCGAGTGCATTAGCCGGTTCTGGTCTTGCTCTCGCCAATCCGGCGATGCAGCGAGTTATGTTACCACCTATCCTACCACCTCGTCCCCCGCGGAATTCCAACGCTGCTGAATTGCCACTACATTTGCCCAAGAAGAATCGACATGCTCATTCTACTGGGCCTCGAAAGCCTAGTCAGAGTGTACCGCGCCTCAGTCAGGAGGGTGTAACCGACGATCCTGAGCTCGTCCGCGAATCTAGCTCAGAAGACAGCGAGGAGGACTCGGACTCGTCTCCAGATGACCTTGATCTCTCGGAAGCCGCACCGATCACTGGCTTTGCGGTCGCTTCCAACAAACGGACTGCTGATTTTCATGCACTCTTTACAACCGTCCCTGAGGGCGACTATCTTATTGATGACTATGGCTGTGCATTACAACGTGAGATCCTCATCCAGGGGCGACTCTACATTTCGGAGAACCATATATGTTTTCACGCTAATATCTTTGGATGGACAACAGATGTGCGTACTCTCTTACTGTCTTGACTTGTCTCTCACGTCTTCGCACAGCTGGTCGTTCCTATTGAAGAAATCACGCACGTTGATAAACGCATGACGGCCTACGTTATTCCCAATGCTATCCAGATCTCAACTAATTTAGCGAAATATACGTTCGCGAGTCTACTCAGCCGCGACACGACTTACGATGTCATATATAATATCTGGCGCTCTGTTCGCCCTGAAGGCTCTATCCCCAGCAGCCCGCGCGGCTCAATCGATGGCGCTGGACATACGGCTAGTGTCGGCAGTGTCATCGAAGGCATGCTTCCCTTGGTAAGCGATAAGCTGGCCATAGGACCAAGCAAACCTCGGAAGGCAACCATGTGTGCATGTGGCAAGGAGGGGAAGCATTACGCAGAGTCGGCGATGGAGACCATTCTCCCAGGCGAACCAGAGAAAATCTACAACTTGATGTTCGCGAGTGGTTTCATAAAGGACTTTATGAGGAACAATGAAAAACTCATAGGTGCGTGCTGCAGAGTCTCATGTATATAATGATTGACCCTGGTCACAGACATACAAATCTCTGATTGGGCTCCAATTTCTGAGGGCTCCAAGATGCTTACACGGAACATGTCATATATTAAACCTCTCGCAGGAGGGCTCGGCCCGAAACAAACCAAGTGTGAGCTCAAGGACGATATGGTGCACCTGGACTATAATGATTACGTCACTATGCTCACCACCACGCGCACTCCTGACGTGCCTAGTGGGAACGTGTTCTCCGTGAAAACGCGCACATGTCTCACGTGGGCGGGGGCCGCCTCGACGCGAATTTTAGTAACAACTCAAGTCGAGTGGACTGGGCGTAGCTTTATCAAAGGTGAATATGACCAGCAACGCGATTTGACTCGCACTTACACAATACAGGCATCATTGAACGCTCGTGTATTGACGGCCAAAAGACATACCATAGTAGTTTGGAGCATGCTATGCGTGCCTATATTGCGGATCACAAGGTCGAGTTCATACCTAAGGATGCCGACGGAAAGGCTGTTGAGGAGGCTGCAGCAGTCTTAGCTCACCCGGCTAGTCCTACCACCGGGGTTGAGATCATGAGCTCTGAGGACCTCCGCAAGGCCAAGGAGAAGGAGCGGTCTCAGCGCGGATTGCAGTGGGCACTGGACACAGTGGAAGGGACTGCTAAAGTTGCTCAACAGTCATTTACCGGCGCCATCGAGCTCATCAAAGACACGTGGGAAAGCTCATCCACGACAGCCGTGCTTTGGTTTGTTGTTGTAGGGCTAGTCTTGAGTAACATATGGACGTATTACCGTGCTGGATGTATAGAGGCGGCGGCGCGACGAAAGCTGAGGACCAGGCCTGAAGAGGATATTCAAATAATGGTCGGCGAGAGCGTGAGGGATGCATTCAGAGTGTTTGAGGAAGTTGTAAGGGGGGATGGGAGAAGTATCAATGAAGAGGTGGCCGAGGTCAAGCGGGCACTAAAGGGTGTTGATGCACGAGTGAGAAAAGTCGAGGAGCGAATGGCGAGCTTGGACTAAATTAATTAATTCCATAGGAAGGTAGTCTAAGGTGAAATGTATTCTACAGTGTGTACTGGGGACTGTCTTGTAGTAGACCCGAATTTGACAAAACTGGTTAAGTCATGGTTAAATTAATCGGTAGAGTCGGGTGCCAAACTACTAGGAATAATAATTGTAAGCTGAATTGCACATGAACATTCACCTGCATAAGGAGTCGCTTCGTACAGTTGCTAGCTGAAGCTTGTGTCGGACCCTTTCGTGGAGTTAGGCTGTCATGGCACTGTAGCACTATGAGTTATGAGTAATACAGGCCATGCGTTAGTGGAACATACAGTGTTGGGCTTGCAGTACTGTATGAATAACGAGTATCAGAAGCCGACGTCGCTGGTGCCCTGGTTTGATCAAAAGCTCATTTCACCCGGGCTCGTTTGTACCCGTTGGCCGTCAAGCTTCCACACTTTCTTCCGTGCTTGGATCTCCGGTACGTCGCCGACGTCCTCCTTGATGGAAGCACTCGACCCTGCAGCACGGAGACGGAGCTTAACGTCGAGGGTGGCACACAAAGCTTTGTATCGAGCACGGATCTTGCTCAGCAGCTCCGTGACATCCAATTCTGCGTCTCCTGCACCATCACGCTCTTGAGGAAGTGCAGAAGGATTGACTCGGGGGAACTGAGAGATTAGTTCCAATAAATGCCGTAGATGACTCTCTGTACGACTGAAGTACGGTCAGGCCGAAATATAAAGGCATAATCCACAGCATAAACCTTCTAGTGGTGTGCTCCATTCCCTCGTTAGTCTGGCAGACAGCCTCCCACAACTTTGCGAATCCCTCGTAGAATCCGATCTCCTCCCACAACTCAAAACCCTTTTCTCGGCCAAGTGCACGACCTTCGATATGCCCATGCATGCGACCGTGCGCATGTCCATCTGCATAACCTGCGTCAAAAAACCTGAAAAATAGGATTCGGAATAGAGCGACGCAGAAAGTTGGAAACCTACGTTTGCTCTAGATGTAGGAGATCTTCTAAGTCAATTACTGACGAGGAAGCAACACTGGGCAACATGTCGAAGTTTGGAGCGGAGTGTAGTACTGTAATTATGGCACGTACTCTACGCCCAGTTCAAAGTCCGTAAAGTCCGCTGACTCTTCCGTGAAAGAGGCTTGGAACAAAATACATCGATCCTGTTATTTAGGTCTGGCCAAAATCAAGGTCATTTTCAGGGCCGTTCATAGGCCGTGTCCGGGTGTGGGATGCGCAAAGTACCAAGTTGACGGCCACAAGATACACACGCACGTACTGAGATCTTTCGAACAGCTACGTTCAATCGGTTCCGGCTAGAGACTGGTCGGTTACTCAACTCGCCCGCCGAGCTTTTACTCTGGGTGCCATGTGGATCACAGTCAGGTTTATGATGGCCGGAGAACACTGCTGTCGATGGGTCGACAAAGCTCGACTTTAGCCAGTTTGTGCATGGCACATCGTGGACGCAATGCAGACAGTATGAGTTTCGCCGGAGACATTCGTTGGCCTGTAGGCGTATTCTTTATCCTGCTATCATAGAGTCTGACTGCCAGAGGGCTTTGAGGTCGCCGTGTTCATATACCGGATTTCACTCTCGTGTGATATTATAACTACAGTACATGTAGTATAACAGCACTGATGATGTGTCTTGGTCCTGGGGCAACATGGGTCGACCGCGTAGTCAATTCTCAATCTCATCGCTGTTGGTGTAAGGAAGGACCTTTTGTGGATCGCCCGCCTCTCCATTTGCTCTCTGGGCACTCCCGCTGCTACACACACATGAGCACACCTCGGACACTGTACAGCACACCAGGCCAGTGCAATATATGATTGGGTACGTAGAACTGCTACCTGTGAGAGCTCCGGTGGCGGTGTGCGCTGTATCTCTATTATCTAGGCTTCTTGTCTTGCCTTTACAGTCCTGCGACCACGTTCCATGGCTCAAGTACGGCTATCTTACGCCATTCTCCGTTCCCGTGCCCCCTTGTAAGCAAGCTTCCCTCCTGCCCTCCTGCCTTCCTCTTCCCCGATATCTCCCGATGCCTTACGCGCTACGCCAGCTACCCCGCTTATATGCACTGCCACACATCTCCTACCCCTTCACCTCTTCCCAACCCAGGAGGCTCCCTCCACCCCAATTCTTAACTAACGCCCACCGTAGACACTCCTGACCACAAGTAGCCTACCGCATGCTCGACCGCACTCCCCCTGGTCTCTTTTGTCACACGTTGTCCCATGACTTCGGACCTCTGACGCTGATTCGCTCCTAAAAGACGCATCCCAATGTGAGATTAATAAGTTGCGTCTTGGTCGGAGCCGTGAATGGAACAGGGAATCGCGCATCGCGAATCTAAGCCAACGGATACGACCCTAAGCCGTGAGTGACTTGTGAGGAACCGTAAGTGGGGGTCCGTGGCGATAATGAAAGAGTGGTAAACAAGTATGTACATACCTACCCATGAACAGTATAGTGGCTAAGCACCTTCCCGTCGGGATGAGTCGTGTCTTGTTCTCTTGTGTTTAGCATCGTATGTCGCCCATTAATTCCGGGAGTAGTAACGGGGTCCAACTGACTTCAACTTTTTCGGGAAGTCGGACGAATTCCTCACAGGCCCTTTACACCTGAACCGAATGTTTCCTAATATCTTGCCAACATCACTCTTGAGTGCTGTCATTGATACCTTTTATTTGTTTTGACATCTTTATTTGTAGCGGGGATCAAGATCTTGCACATCTGAGATAGTATACTACTTACACCGGTCACCATATCTGTCACAATTCATCTCTCATCTTATGTTTCACTCGATCTTCATCATGCTCCATGCGCCCTCCCATCCCGGTGCATCCACCTGTGTCGCAGTCTCACGCCATCTCCCAACAAGATTTTTCGCTCCGTGCACATATCCGCGAAACAACCATCGCCCTTGATCTGACTGCCACGATACAGCATCATTCACCAAATATATTATAAACGTATCGGACGACTTACGATCTCCCGCAGAAGTACGATAAGCCCATCCCAGTCGCGGACCCGGCCCACAAACTGACTGTGGCCCCAGGCTTCGCCAAACTCATGGTCTGTCTGTGATGGGAGAGGTAAGATACATGACATCATGACCCCTCATATAACTCTAAATCAACAAGCGCGCACCTCGGCGGTTATGATGATATCCCATACGCCCCCGCCGTAGGGTCCCACATGCTCCATTTCTTCATCAAGCACCGCATTCAGGGGATCATATGTACGGTATGTCGACAGATGCCGCATGTCTGAGTCATACACCCGCAAATTCCCCTATGAAGGGATGATGTCAGGAGAAGATTGTCACAAGGGTGGATATTTCATCCCTACCTCCCTGTTCACTCTTCGAATCCCAGGAGGTAGCCACGCCCGGAGTGCGCCGGAACCTACACCATCTTCACTTATGTCATCGAATTCAAGCGTGTTGGAGCGCTCATGCTGGTGATGTTCTCTAGTTCGTTTTTACCCTCGGTAAATAAGGTTCTGAGTGTTAGCAAGACCAAAGCATACCGAAGGCGAAACTACTTGAACAGCACTCTGTTAAGGTTAACGACAGAGAGATGAAACAGAGTACGCACCCGCATTGGCCCTTCAATGTCTATAGGCAAGAAAGGTGCGGGGAGCTGAGCCCCAGCTTGAGCGTTTTGAAGGAGCAATTGAAATACATTGGGTGGTAACGCCTGTTACGAGCCAAGATTTAATTTTCAGACCCAGTGTTATGATTTAACATACCAGCCATCTTCCTTCCCAGATACCATCCAGCATTCCTGGAGTAAATACACGATCCCTCGCGGGTGGCTGACCCCATGGTTCATAACACACTCGCAACCGCATCCAGTCGTGCTCATGCATTGTGCTGGTATTCACGCCCCACTCTACCTTTCCGGTCTTTACCTGTCTGAATGCTTCGTAGTCCTCACCAGTCGCACCTTGCCACCCCGTCCTCCGTCCTTCCGCCCGAGTAGCCGGGGCCCGCGATCCAGCAGGTACCCATCCATGCTCAGGCCGAGATTCATGAGCAATCTCAAAACGCACGGTGTACGCAAGAAGAACAGGAGGGATAAGTAGAGGCCGAGCGAGATTGATTTCCCAGCTGAAGTGGTCTGGAATAGTACATGGTGGATGGAGGGGCGAGACGGAGAGGGGGAAGACAGAGAGAGGCGGGAGGGGTGGAGGAACTTGTAGAGGGGGTATAAAGAAGTAAGTGAGGGGTAGATAGGTTGATGCATACTGTACCAGATTATTGGAGGTAGCCGGCGGTGGGCAACATGTTAGCAGAAGACGCGCACCTTATAAGAACCGGCGTAGAGGGAGGAGAGAGCCGCAAGAATTCCTTCCCTTTCAGCGGGAGTTTCTACCAGAACGCGTTCTAAATAAGGGACGTAAGCAAGGGTATTCGCAATGACAGCAAAGATGGATTGAACCGTGATCTGTGAACCAAAAGAGCCACATGCCCAAGGCATTGATTTCGTTGTCGACGATCCACCCGTCATTTTCCTGTGCGCCGTCATGCAGCCTCCCACCGATCCTAACGAACTCCAGGGCAAACCGATCTACACCTGCGTACTGGATGAGTTGCAGGGCGTTATTGCCGTCGTTCTCAAGGAACATGATATAGGCCATCCACATGTCGATCCTTAACCCTCCATCTTGCTCGTCTCCAAGCATATGAAGAGGGTAAGCATTATGTCTAATCCGCTTGAGCCCTTCACATCGACGCACGAGTTCATGCGCCTGTTCCCATGCGCACGCGAATTGATCGTCAAACCTTCTCAAGACCGCACGAAGGTCAAACTTGCAACGGAATATGCGTGAATACAGAAGGGGGTTGTCCTTTATATTGACGATGCTATGGATCCGTTTGGAGAGACGCAGGAATGGAACCAGGGTAGCTGGTGGGCCAAGGAACGACACAAGAGCGACGCGGAAGGCTATCTCTTCTATGATTTCGCGGGGTGCAGACTCAAGTCGTGAAATAGGGGACATGGTTTGCTAAGGATCATAGTGAGGCAACTCCAGTATATATGATAAACTAGCCGGTACGCTGCTCATGAGATGGAGACGCCGCTAGGCGCTTGTGGACTTCGGATGTGGACACGGCGTTTGTCGAGTATGGGCAGATTGAATTTAAGGTCCGTCTTCTTTCCTTCGCATGGGTATGTGTGAGCCATATCTTGTCTAGGTCTATGAAATGATCTCCGTTGCCTAAAATTGCCTTTTGGTCGTTCACACCGCGTTTGCACCAGTCGTATACCTCCAGTCGCCACGCCGTGGAGCGTTCTTGCCACCCTCGATGACGATGAGCGGAGCAAAGTCTCTGGTTGAACAATTGCAGTCGAGTGATACCGCCCCCTCAGCTCAGTTCACATGGAAGTCGCTTTCAGAGCCGCATCTAAGCGACGGCTCCCGAGATCAATGGGTTCAATCAGGCCCTGGCGGTAATTGTCAAAGCGTCCGTGAAGAGCACTAGTGCGCAGGTAGGCTGCATTTCTAGGCGCGATGACGGGGTCGCCGTGAACCAAAAGCACCAAAGAGGGTACGGGGGAAGCAGGCCATGGAATGATGGAAGGTGACGATCTTCTCCGCGGTCATGAAGGCCCCCTGCAGCCTCCCGCAACGCGCAACACCACCAGGCGCTCACGGACGCAGGTAAAGACCAAAATACAGCTTCTTAGACGTTCTGTGTCTTTCGTCTAGCATCATCTAGCATCTCTCACGGGACTGCACCACTCTGCGGATGTCCAGTACTGCCAGGACACATTCCCCGTCTTCAGAGAACCAGGCTTGCATATATGATGCAAAGCGACGCAACTTACAAGCGACAGAAAAATCTCCTCGTTCAAGTTCGCCAACTCCTTATGGGCGTCAATGCACGGGTTGCCTCTTTCAAACTTCAGGCTGAAAGAAGAGTTTGAACTTCCATGATAGAACATCGACGCCGGGCTCACCATTATGCATGAGGTATTTTCCCAAGGAACGGTTCACCCGCATCTCCTTGAAACGTTCCCATATTTAATGACCGAACCTGGCTAGGCCAGGCACTTTGCGTACGTAGTGACTAGGTGTCCAGTGTGTTCTCCAGGGACCTAGACAGAATGCGACCGCTATGAGTAGCCGACCATCGAGGGCTTATGTGAGCACTGGTTATAGTCACAGTCAAGTTACCACGCCATCTCGCCGACTCGTCAGAAAAGTATGTCTGCGCGAGCACCACGTTGGTTAGGTATCCTCCAAGAAGCACTATCTGAAGAGAAGACTCCTAGTAAGCCTAACGCTACGCTTCACATTCATCTTTTGTTCGTGGCACGAATGAGGTTGCCCAAATAGCGTATATCCTCTCGACGGTTCTTTCTACATCCTCAGGAACATTCCCCCGCTCGCGCTCTGTGATCCATCGAGCCGTGGTGACGCCTTCCCCCTCACGACCTCTTCTTCTAACTACCACCGACATTCGCACACCCAAGGCACATCAGTTGCACGTCAACGCAAACACCGAAGCCACCTTCTGGTTCCCTAAATCAGACACCCAAATCCGCGTCGTAGGGTCGACTTATCTCCTTCCCCACCTCGCGCACCCCTGGCATGCGTCTTTTCCTGGGGACTTATTATCTGAGGGCGGGGATCAGGAAATCAATTGGGACTTGGAACGTGTGAAAATGTTTGACAGCATCTCGGGACATCTTCGTGCCACTTTTGTGCGCCCCGTACCAGGTTCGCTCATAAACGACTATGATGACGCCAAGGGGTGGCCAGTAACGTTGCCAAGGCACGGCGAGGCGGACGGAGAAGAGCAGAAACGCATGGGCGAAGAAGCCCTAAGTAACTTTGCCCTCGTCGTTCTGGAACCTACAGAGGTAGATTTCCTGGAGCTCGGGCCCATCCCTAATAGGAGGACAACGTGGACGAAGAAAGGCAAAGAATGGGAGGAGCATATCGTAGTCCCTTAGACGCCATGAGCTGCATTTTTGACAAGTACCAATTAATTGACGTATAACATGTGCCAAGGCCATGAGCTAGAATCAAAACGCAGAATCGTTCGGTAATTTAGCCTTCTTATTTTCTCGGCCCTCGACTTCTGCTGGCTCGTTCTCCCGCGCCCGTTTCTTACCGCTCGGTGACGTTGCACCATTTGAAGCCTTCCCCAGCGGCTTTTCTATTGGCGATGGTACTGGGTCTTCCTCGCTCTCTTCCTCCCCTTCCTCCCCTGAATAATCAGCGGGCTCCTTGCCACCGGCTGGTACCCAGCCTTCGTCGTCATCGTCGTCATGCCCTCGATCGCCTGTATTCTGTTTTCTTCGTGTCTTAGCCGCGTGTCGCACAATAACAACGGTCTAGATACGTACATCACCCAATAGCATGGCTGTCAACGCACCATCATCCTTATTTATACGCCATTACAATAGACTTTTGCGTTTGATAGACACTACAGCTTACCTCCTCTTCCTCATCTCCTGAGTCTTCATCCAAGTCACCGTCTTCTCCATCATCCTCACCCTCATCATCCACCTATCCCCATCACGTTTGCGTTAGACCATAAACGCGACCAAGCGCGTTAGCAATTACACGCACCACGTCATATTCATCACTCTCCTCCCCTTCATCTTCTGCACCTTCTTGACCAGGCCTGCTAGGCTTTGCACCTGGTTGTGTGATGGCCATCGCGTAGGTAGATTACCGCGGTCGAAGAAACAACTTGAATAAAGCAGACGCGCCGCGTGGGAAACATTGGAGCGGAGTTTGATTTTCCGGTCTCTTATGACGTTTGCTCCGCGACCAGTGGTTATTATTTTGCTTTCCGTGTCCGAATCGGAATCTAGACTCTTTAAACAACTGCTCAAGATTTGATGGTAGAATTACGCTTAGGTCACAGATTGTTTCCGAGGATTGAAGCTTGACTCTTGGAACACCGGGCTCGTCGAACTTTGTTCTTGCCCCCGCATTCGGAATCCGAGTCTGATCGTTGGCGGGTCCGCGCCATGCCGAGAACAAAAAACAATGGAAAGCAGCGTTGACTCATGATCACGTAGATAGTGGTAATTTCATGTCCGTGCCATAGACCCTGAACGATACTCCAACAAGCCTTAATCCTGGCGACGACGGCAACTATGATGTATGACTTGTCGGATATACAAATAACACGTCTACTCACATATCTGTCCATTCCGTACTTTAAGTACAGCTTTGTGGTCACGATTGGGCTTGGATCAGATTGAGCTGCATACCCGAGTGTTGTTCGTCCGAGTCCACCGGGACATATGCTCTAATATGACTCTAGAGGAAGCTTCTGCTAGTTAAACGGTTTACCCTGTGTACGTACAGAACCATGCCGAATACAAGTCGCTGTTCCTCCGATGATACAAGTTTCCCCAATAAGAGGACTTTAGTCCTGGTTGTGATCCAGAATATCACTCGCTAGGACGGGTCGCACGGCATCTATTAATTTGGAGGAGCTTCGAGCAAGGCTGTACAGCTGTAATTTGCAAATCTCTGAGATAGAAGATGGTGCTAGGAGCCTTGGGCATTGAAGAGAAAGTGACGCTTGGTCGCTAAGGCTTATCTCTGAGAAATATCGCCCTAGATAGTCAGATGCATGAACGGGAAGCTGAAATTTTTTGGGAATATGCCCGGAGGCCGTACCACACAGTCCGCCGCTGCTCCGGTCGTGAATTCAGTTCTGGACGAGATTGTCAATACCGACGTTCGGTGTGTGAGCGATTCCGTGGTGGCCCATATACAGGTCACACGAGTCGCGTCCTGTCACGCGATTACGTCACCAGACAATGACGTTGCATCACGTGACTGACGTAGCAGAACTTTCTTCTAGTCCTCTCATTTGTTTCATTTATAACCACTTGTATCCAGCCATGGAATCCCGCTCTCCACTGCTGGTCTCGCTCCCAGTCCACACACGAGTGCTTTCCGGAAAAAAAAAATAGGACTATTCAGAAGGGCTAAAACTTATAGCAAGTTCCTCCGATAGTCCCACTACACACGGTGCTTTGCTCTCGTTCGAGTCCCAAAACTTATATCGTCTAGAATCCCGGAATTCCGTATTCTATTAGTCTTTAACAGTTTCAGTTCGTCCGAGACCTCTGTGCGTATACTATCAGCCGCTTTCCCCTCTCTGATATTTGTCTTTCGCCACCTGCTCACCACCATGTCTTGTAGCAATACAACCACTCCAATGAAGAACCACACTGAGCTCCTCGTCGTGGACAAGCACAACCCCTGCGTCGACCCCTTGAGGTTAGACTCCTCACTTACAGAGTCTGCACCAGGGTCTTTTGGCGACAAAGACGGTGCAATAGACCCCAGGCTCGCTAGAGAGCCCCGCGCTGACACTGCTGTCGACTCTAACGCCAGTAAGTGTCGTCTAGAATCGTTGCTCTTCCATGCTGTTCCCTGCTCTTCGAGAGAGTTCTTCAATGTCCTGGTGCCGAAAACCGGCACTATGTAAAGTCACGTGATGGTCTGGGCAGCACCGCCTCTGCTGTAAAAAAATTGGCGTCTACGTCGAATCCATTCCTTTCAAAGTCATAGGTTCTCGTCTTTGTTCTTCTGCCACCTTCTCAAATATTCCTCACTCACTTGTTTGTCTTTAAATCTCTCAGACCCTGCATATAACGTCGACCCTCTGTCACAAGTCCTTCCCCCCCATTTGAATCCTGCAAATTCTTCCGGCCTCCTTCCACCGGGCCTTGCTCCTCCGCCAACTTTTGTTCCTCAGTTATTCTATGAGACTGTCAGAAACACCCAGTCACCTGTCTCCTGCTTGACCCCGTCAAGCACGGGCGCAACCAGAGGCACGAATTCCTACACAGACGCTCACGACGTCTCCAGCCCGCCTCTGACGCCTATGTCTGCTCCCCGCGACCCACGCGGGGCAGACGCACCACAGTCTCCCGCCTCCTCCCCTGTCGATGTCTCCCCTGCTCCTGCTCATCGTCCAGCCAGACAGTCGGCCTCACACGGCTCCTTCCAACGACAGTCTTTCCCTTCGGCCTCATTCTATCCTTCCCGCCCCACCGCGATGTCGGAACCGCTGTATCCTGCGTCTGGAGCATATCCGCAGCATCCGCCGCCTGGTCCTGGCTTTATGGGGCAGTACAGATCAACTCAGCCGTCTCATTCGATGCCTCTCCAGTCTTTTGCGTACTCACAGCCCTTCGCACATCCTGGAATCCATGCTCCGGATCCTAGTGCAATGGGAATGCCTTTCGGCGCACCCCCTCACCCTTCGATCGGTCGCGGCTTCGGCTATCAGCTCCCTTCGGGCTCTGACACGCTATCAGGGGAATCTCATGATACCCGCCCGGCTCAAAGTTATGTGATTGCCCCTCCCTCGCCTTTCGCTCCATCACCCAGCGGCTCTCATCCAGCACCCACACCTACCGCGCCTGGGTCAAGTCAACATGTTACCCACCAGCCGTACCCTTCGCTGCACTTCTCTCCCCCACCGCCTGCACCGCATTACTCCGGGTATCCCGCTCGTTCCTATGCTCATCCCTCACCCGAATTATACTCATATGCCCCAAGCCCATATCAACAGGCCTATTACACCCCGCCACCCACTTCCCCAGAGGATGCATCTAAGGCCGGTACATGGTGGTATGTAGCGCCTAGAACCGCAGGCGGCCAGCAATATGAATCCTCCCCTTACCGTGGAGGATACTACCAGCCGTCTATGCAGATGACGCGACCTGAATTCGATCCGTATTCACCTCCAGGTCCTGGGTCGCCGTCGAACGCGTTTCTAGGGTTGTCAGGACAATCACACCCGCTTCAACAACATATGACACGCATGCCACCCCGTGAGTCCACACTCCACCCCTCCTCCCCTGTTGCTCCAACCCCGGGACCTTCAATTTCGGCTCCCGGTCGTGGCGGGGGTCCTGGTGCTGCTCCGTTACCCCAGCCGGCACCTGATGACGATCTTTCTCCAACGGTTCCACGCAAAGTCGATGCGCCAGGCTCCCCCGCCGCTCCTCCCACTGCCGCTCGCAAATCTTACCACCCAAACCCACCCGTTAACCGCTCTGAATGGGTCATGTGGGTAGGTAACGTTCCCTCGGATGCAACGTTCGACGAATTGTGGCGTTTTTTCAACCAGCCTGCGCCCAAACAACCCCTACCCCCAGGGATGTCTGCGGTCATGTCGTCCCGGCACGTACAGCTGCCTCCTCAGGTCACTGAGAGGGACAAGGAGAAGGATAAGGGAAAGGTCGATATGTGGGGCGGTGTTTCGTCTGTGTTCCTCATCGCACGCTCAAATTGCGCGTTTGTGAATTTCGAGACTGAGCAGCATTTAGAGTGTGCGGTCGCGCATTTTAATGGCAAGCCAGTGAGAGCAAAAGATCCGCGGTGTCCGCGGCTGGTATGTCGGGTGAGGAAGCGAGATGACGATCTGAAGGCAGGTGTGGGAGGACAGAGGGGCATGGGATTGCATACGCGGTGGGTAGCAGAGCAGAAGGAAAGGGGGCAGGGTAGAGAACGAGAGCGGGAGTTGAGGGCGAGGAAAGGAGGGCGAATACACGAGGGTGAGGTCGCAGAGGCTGAGCAAGATAATATCGACTGCCCTCCAACTTCTCCATCGAGCTATCTCGCGCCATCATCATCTTCCGATCCTTCTCCGCCCATCCCTGTGGTTTCGCCTCTTGAAGATATACCGCCAGTGCCGAGTTCCCCTTCGAGGGACTCTCCGGGTGACAGGGATACCCCACGCCACGGCAGCTCGGGTGACCGCTCGTTCGCGTCCACAAACTCTAGCTTTCTAACCACGCACTTCCCCAAGCGGTACTTTATCTTGAAGTCACTGACTCAGGTGTGTATCTTTCTTTTTGTGATGTAGTCTCTACTAATGGCTTTTTGATAGCATGACCTGAACCTGAGTCTCGAGCGCGGCGTCTGGGCAACACAGCCACACAATGAGGATATTCTGGATCAGGCCTATCGCACGAGCGTGGATGTCTATCTGATTTTCGGCGCAAACAAAAGTGGAGAGTTTTTCGGCTACGCGAGGTGTCCTTCTTATTATTTTCCACTTGTCGAGTCTAACATTTTTTTCGTGACAGAATGGCTGGGCCCGTCTTCCACAGCGATCGCTTAGATCATGTCTCATGGGCATCGCGAGCTAGCGGGACTCCCGGCACTGTTCACCGAGGCTCTAGCCCTCCAGAAGTCATCGCAGAAGAGGACGAGTCCGACAAAAGCATTCTCTCTCCCAGCGAGAATCGAATGGTAGGCGAGTCCCCAGCGCCTGTAACACCAGGTCAGGAGGCCCGTCTTCAAGCTGTCACATCTTCCAAAGATGAAGGAACTACCGTTGGGCTTTCCTCAGCCCCGCCAGAACCAAATCAACCACACCGTCGTATCAGTCGACCGATACTCCCACGCGAGGTAGAGACGTACCCTGAGCGCCCCCAGAAAGCAAGCGATAAGCCCAACCTACCCAAGGCCTTGTCGGAAGGTCCCCAGATTTCGTTGCGGCTACCCCCATCTCGTGCAGCCGCTGCTGCCACAGCGGCCGGGGGGAACAATAATATGGGCAAGTCATTCCCACGGAAGGACGCTGACGGCGTTTTGCGAATGGACACGTACAGCAGCGACTCGGAGCTGCGACGCTTGTACAGTATGGAGGCTGCTTCTGATATACCCAGGGCTCCTGTCTCGGATTCAGGCTTGGAGCGCGAACAAAATGCGGAGGACAAGTTAGAGGCCAAGCGGGAAGTGAAGCCCGAGGGCTGGGGTCGAGAATTCAAAATCGAATGGCTGCGTACCAAGCGGCTAGTGTTCCACCGCACGCAGCATCTGCGGAATCCGTGGAATCATGACCGAGAAGTCAAGGTGTCGCGGGATGGCACGGAGCTCGAGCCGAGTGTAGGCCAGAAGCTCCTCGATGAGTGGGATATGCCCTCTTTCCAGTTGGAGGCGAGTCCACCGACGAGTCCCGTACCTGTACGGGGACGTGGGTCCAGGTCATCAGGCAAAGCGGGTGGTAGTACTCCAGCAGCTTTACCCACATCGGTACCTTCTCTCTTGTCACAGGTACATCGCCCAAGCGCCCTTGATAGCATAGGACGCGGCCGAGGTACACGATAAGCGTGGCCTATATCATGCTCCATGCGATGTATGAGCCTACTCTATATCCGCCGGCGGAGGACGTAATGCAAATTTTATTTGGGTCTTATGGCAGTGGCTTCCGGCTCGGCTTTCGTTTTACCATATTTCTATCACGCTCCTTTTCCACTTTAACTTACGACGTGGCAGTCTCTTGTCATTCACGAAACAAGTAACGAGCTGTCTTTTTACCGACTTCATCTACCACATATGGTCATTTGTATCCATAGCTGAAAATTTCTCCAGCATTTTTGTAATACCTCGTACTTGGCAAAATACACGCAGCAGCAAGTGCGCTGGCTTTTGCACACTTCACCTGACCCCCACGCGAACGGCTATGACTCGGTTTTAAGTTACAGTAAGACAGATCCATGATTCAGATGTGATGGTGATATATATTCATGTGGTGGATGTTGGCATAAGTAAGGGGCGGCCAATAATTTTACAGTCATGCAAATATTCGAACAGTTTAAGTTTCTCCAAAAAGTCGTCGCCTGGATGTGAATTAATCGGGTGTCAGATATCGAGGCATTCCAGTGCTCACACAGGCTCCGGGGCATGGCTTCCCCAGCTCAAAGAACCTCCAGGAACTTCTCTGATCCATACATCACGGATGAACCATCCAAGATGGCCAACTGCGCATCCGATCAGATCGCCAGCAGCTGCACGCCAGGTGCCATTAATGATCCAGCTATTAACCACGTTTCGGTCAACGACATAGAACGGCGTGCTGAGTAACCAGAAGCGTACCTGAATGCGATTAGCGCAACCGGGAGGTATGGGGCAGTGATGGTAACAAGACCGAAGAGGGAAATGTGTGTAGACGGATGCCGGCGGGACCAAAAGTAGATCGGAACGAAGGCGAGAGGCGAGGAGAGGAACGGCAGGTTGAAAAGTGGGGAAAGAAGCTAAGTAGAACTTCTATTAGATATCGAAGAAGTCGCAAAAATAGCTTACTAGGAGGAGAACAGCAGAGAGAAGAAGGAGCCAGAAGTAATCAGCTTTGCGGTTGGGGAATGAGGACTCTTCTAGCATGCGGGAATAACGCATGCTATGGTGGGATTGAGGGTTTAAAGTGAATAGGTGGGGCATCGGCAACTCACAAGAAAAACAGATGGAAGACAAAATCTAGGGATAGCGGTCCAAAGTACAGAAAAGTGGATAATATTCGCCAAGGCTAGCGGCATTGGTCACAATGAGGACTGGAATATGGCACGCTTATTTGATTAGACGTACCTGTCCATTTACTATGGCAGACTTAAAGCTGAAATACAGCTGAAGGGGTGTGACGAGTTGGCATTGCTATCATTTATATTAGCTCTTAACATGCTGTTATACATACGCAATTGGCATGCTCACCACCGCCACGCTAGTCACAACAGCTAGGGCAAGCCATCCTCTGGTTACTGGAGGAATCTGATTGACCCAAGCTTCGATGCCAACAGGCATTTGAGGTCAAAGCTTAGAGGTGTGGCGGTATATAGTAAGCGCGGAAATTACCACTCACCCACTAGGTCACTGTTTGTTTACCATAATCCACAGCAACAAATAGTGAAGATAGAGGTATTATTTTGATAATTTGAAAGCATGGCAAACAGTGAAGATCCTCATTCTTTTATTACCTCCCATGGAAAATCCTACAGTTAAGGATCTTCTCCACCTCATACTCTTCAACCCCATCCCTAATGACAGGGGGTGGAAGGGTGACAGTCTTATGTCCAGGAACATTATCCCCTTCATATGGATGTAATAGGACGACTGAAAAGACTGGGTATGTCTGCCTGAAAGATGAAGGCAATTGAAGTCCATAAGTGTTACATGAAATTACTTTATTAATCCTATAAAGACCTAGCCATCTGTGATCTAACTTCTTCATGGGGTGTGTTGTTGCAATATTCTGTGCATTGAGCCACACCTCATCTCCTATTTTATAGGGTGGAGCATTTCAGTGATGGGTGTCATAAAAGCATGCCATGTTATCTATTGCTTTAACTAGGGCAGAGTGTGCTTCTCTTGTAGCTGTTAAGACCGGGTCTTCGTGGGGGACCTCGGGGGAGCTCGGGCCGAGCTCGGCCGAGGAGTACTAGGGAGGGCTGGGCTTCAGCTTGTGTGCTGCGCCATCCACTATTACACGTGCCCTTGATTTCGGAAGGAGATCAGGACCAGAGGAGCAGAGGGACTAAGAGGAATTGGAGTGAGAAACTCGTAAAGGGTTCGAAGGGTATCTAGTTGGATTTCTGACTGAAGAGCGAAGTACATCCAGAGTGAGACTTATATATGGATAACAGAGGAAACAGGGTCGGACAGAACTAACTAAGGGAATCAAAGGAGTTCAGGGATGGAGTACAGGGAACGGGCTCGGGCTCAGGCTCGGGCTCGGGTAAGGTTGGGCTCGAGGTATGGGCTCGGAATGGGGTTAGTTGCCGAATATGGTTGCCGGAGATCTGCGAGGAACCGGATCATAACAGTAGCTGTATCCATCCTTTTAATGAATTCATGTAATGCTTCTAATCTGGTCTCCCAAACAGGCTCAGCACCTAGTCTGGGGTGTTGGCCAGTATCAAGTAAAAATGGGGATGTTTGTGTAGAGGAATGGATTCAATTATTGTAGGCAAACTCAGCTAGTGAGATCCAGTCTACCCAGTTGTCTTGGCATTGGTTTATAAAAGCCATAAGAACTGTTCAATCTCTTGGTTGACACACTTTGTTTGGCCATCAGTTTGGGGATGGTATACAGTTGATGCCATAATCTTAACTCCTAGGAGTTTATTCAGTTCATGTTACAGGTGTGTAAACTGTAAGACAGAGAACAGAAGATGGATTGGAAGGGACTTTGGCTTCAGCTTATATGCTATGCCTCTCGAACAATCACAGGGTCCCAAGGCTTCCGAATGGAGTGACCAAGTAATGTAGCACAGTTCCATGGTATGTGTGGAGTGCAGAAGTAATGATGGAAGTGTACTAAGAACACTACAGACAAGGCTAATATGAAATGTAGTCAATATTCAAACTGAGTTTACTTAGTATGAATACAGGAGTTTATATACTAGAGGGTACATGTAAGAAGATAACAGAAATGAGTTCTGAGTCGGAGCAGAAGAGGTATACAATACAGATCATGAGTGGAGTTGGGGATCATAG
>QFFB01004924.1:0-12198 GCA_003316465.1 Ramaria cf. rubripermanens
TAGATAGCTTATTTGTGGACGACCCCTAACAGTCATCAGGTGACAGCAGGCATTTGCATTTTGTCATTGGTGGGCTGTATATGCTTCTCAGCTCCACCCTAACCTCCACATCAGGTCATTCAAACCCCCTCCAGATACATTGGGGGCAATGCAATGATACCATTTCCCATCATGCAGGCCAGGCAACATCCTCACTCTGCCTGGTCCTGCAAGCAACTCAACAGAGAGCAAGCCATAGCTCTTGGTCATGCAATCAAGTCATCCACTCGCCTTATGTACAACTCCCACCTCCAGTCATATCTAAATTTCTGCAAACTACACAACTTCAATATCAAACCAACCCCAGATATGCTTAGCTTTTACATCATTTACATGGCACACCATATCAAGCCTAACTCTGTCATGGCATACCTGTCAGGCATTTGCAACACACTCTGCCCCCACTTCCCTAACATTCACACTGCCCATCACACCCCCATTGTTATCCAGTCCCTAGCTGGCATGAAAAAACTATGCAGCCCACCAACAACAAAATGCAAATGCCTGCTGTCACCTGATGACTGTTAGGGGTCGTCCACAAATAAGCTATCTATTTATGAACAATTACTAGGTAGCTAAATAGTCTCAAATGTCTTTAGAAAAGGTTGTATGAATATTTCTTTATTATGTTCACATTGGGTCCACAAGGTACAATAATCCATTGGTCGCTGAGCTAATCTTTCCCACCATCACATGACTATCATATGACCTTACCAGATTAATCACAGTCACATGATAATCACATGACTATGCTGAAATAAGATAGTCACATGATGATCACATGACCATGTTAATGGTCACCTGATTATCACATGACCATGCTGAAATAAGGCAAGTCACATGATAATCACATGACACACTTAAGTGTGGGAAACTTTTACACTTAACCATGGATTGCTGTCACAAAGCTGTGACACCAACCAAAAAGGCAATAGCACCTTCCACAGCCTTCCAAAACCTTCCAAATCTTTCCTGAAGCTTCTCTAAGCTTCTCTGCCTTTCTTCACAAGGTTCTAAAGTAGTTACATAAGCTAGATAGATATAGCATAAATAGCCTGCAGTTCAGCAGTGAGGAATAGACAATCTTTCACCCAACCATCACTCAGACACTGAGTAATCTGAAGTGTGACTTCAACACAGCCTTGTACTGAAGTACTGGCTACATTGGCTTGGCACTACACTAAAATTGCAGCTCTCTGATTGGCTCTGAGAAGTACAAGAGTGCTCTATTTTGATTGCAGCAGGCTCTGAATAACTAAGCTGTGGAAAGTGAAGTTACTAAGAGTAACTGATTAGTAATCCTGTACATTAGACGCCACTCTGAGCAGTGATCTAATAGTCTTGATTATTAGTTAATCAATTCACACATTAGATTATTACCTTAACTCTGAGTTAAGTGGGTTAATAGCTTTTTGAGTAATTGATCTTTCTTGGTCAATCAATGCCTGCAGATATTAACCTAACTCAGGGTAAGTGAGTTAATATACTACATTTGTTGAGTTGGAAAACTAGAAAAGCACAGAGAATAGTGAGATACTTGATCTGAGGAAGAGTTCAAGCATTGATCTATCTTTTCACGTCTTGGGGATTATTGTAATCTTTAGCTCACTTGACCTGTGGTCCTAAGACTCTAAGTAGCTTTCCCCTTAAAGTATCTGGACCCTTGAACACCTGAAATTCTTTGATCTTATTAAGTCATTGCATAAACCTAGAGCTACATGTGTTCAGTTCAATCTCTATTGCTACACTTCCTGTTGCAATACTGGTTACAATTGTTCACCGGAGTATAATTTCTTAATTGGGTTCTCCATTAAAATAGTTTTGAAGCTTGGGCGTGCTTGTAAAGTCAAATCTTTTGATTGAACTTTATAATTGTGATTAACACCACAGTTTAGAGTTTAGTTCAACGGTTCCAAAACAGCTAAAAGGGTTGGTGTGAGCCCCTCTGGAAAGACACATGCTGCAGTGGGCTGTCTCCACTGCATTGTGCAATTCTGAGACATTAACCCTGTGCGTTCCAAGCTATGGTTGGTGATGCTCCATGCATTAAGTGATGCAGGAACATGTACCGTGAGAGAACTAAGGTATGTGTGGGAGACCACACTGGATGCTGTTGACACAGGGAGCTTGTGCATGATGAGGTAGCTGGTTGGTGTGGGGCTGTGTTTGGGCTGATTAGTAGGTTCAATGTACCACTAACTAATTAGGCAAGATTTATAGTACTTGTTTACTAAATCTTGCCATGGGCTGGGGGGAGAGGAGTAGTCTGACTCAGGGGGAAAACTGTGGAAGATGTTAAGGTCCAATGTGGGTGTGTACAAACCCTTGGAGCTGGATTCTGTGGAATATTCTGATGTCACATGACCTTGTCTGAGCTGGACTACCCTTGAGCATGAGGATGCGGAGGGAAGCTCTACTACCCATACAACCAGTGTTTCTCAGAAACAATGGACCATGAGCTTCCACCATCAGCTCACTCCCAACCCTTAGATATGCTTGAATTATGAATTGGCCCGAAGGTTACCACAAATAGCAGACATACGAGAAGTTAATGACATAACAGAATCATATGCTTCACCTATGAAGTTCGGTAAGATTTGTTCCACCTTCCTCCAATACAATAGAAATGCACTTGATGTCCAACAACCAATGACTATCACAATCCAAGGGTCTATGCCCATGAGTAATAAGTGTGTCATCCCACCTATTTGCAAGCCATGTCCATGCATTTGGTTCAGCCCCACTTGGGCCCAGACTTTATTACAATGCTTCAAAAATACCTTGCAAGTCATGGGTGACCAGTCAGTTTTGGTTGTTCTATAAGTGAATAAAGGAGCTGTAGGCAGTAGATGCCTACTACAATGCATATGATTATCAAAGGCAGTGACTGGGCTAGAGGGGTGTAGCACTTCACTTAAATGTAAATTGTCACCTGACTGTTGTTTTGTTTTGGAGTAAGGAATGTGTATGGTTGTAAAATGACAACCCTGCTTGGCAACCCCATGCTTGATTACTAAATCACACGCGACATGATACATAGCATCAAAGCTGTTGTGAGATGGGATTGTGAGCTCAATGAGTCTGCAGCAGGCCCAGAAATCAGTACAAGCTATAGTGAAGATGGCCACATCAAAGGGATCAGACAGATTTAGACCATAGCATAAGGTATCTAGGTGTGCCAGGGTTACTGGTTCACAAGGACGGTGTTTTGAACTAGCAGGAGCCAAGTTTGCTGTGCCTTTTCTAATCAGTGATAGGGCTCCCGCTCCATGCCATGATGTGCCATGGATCTTGTGATATCTGTGGAGTCCGGCAAGCCAACCAGAAATGCATGATTTGCTTACAATGCCAGCTCCACAATTTGCCATGAACATGCATAATAGCACTTCTGATGCAGGACAACAGTCAGATTCAGGGATTGCTTTGGAATCACAATATTGATGGAAATGTAACAAACCACCACCCCAGTTCTCTCATTTTCTTCACCACTGCACTTGTAAACACCTCCTCCAAATGTGTAACATCACTGGAGGAGAAAGTTTGTTGAAGTGAAGATTGGTTGAGGAGGGACTGCAGGGACTGCCAAGAAAGAATGTGCTCAGATGTGAGTGCATGTGGGCAAAATAGTGATTGTGCAAGAAAGTTTTTCAGATTTTTTGAAATGCGGGGCTTATGGCAGTGTGTGGGCTGCAGCAGGGGTAAGGTAGCCAGGCCCACCCCATCCACCGACAACAGACGAGCACAACTCTGCACGGCCTGAACTATAGGACTACTAGACATGTATGAGGAAAGATTTTAACTCCCTTGGGAGATTGAATGTGACACCCAGATGATTCCCAAGTGGTCCTGTCTCACCGCAGGAGATGGGGTCTGCTAGATTTGTAGCTGAAGTGACATATTGAGTATCCAGAGTATTATTGATAGGAGCAAGAATGTAGCTGATATGCCAGATGGATTTATTCCTAGGCACATTCCTAGACCTGCCACAAGAAAGAGCACCAATAACTCCTGTGTTGTCGCCATGTATGCAGATGTGTGAGTCTGTGATATTTGCAGACCCTATCCAGCAAGCTGCCATTTCTACCGCAACCATCTCTGCCTAACCAATGTCTCTTCCTTCACTGTCCCACCCTTCCTTCAACTGCCATGCCACTCAGTGGCCAGCAATGGTTAGGCCGATATCCCATGATGTGGAAGCATCCACCCATATGTCAATGTTGATGACAGACTGTGGGCGAAGTGTATGAGAGATATCAGTGCATAAGAGTGTCACTTTCCACCAGTCTAGATCCCTTTGGATATTTTGTAGTATAAAGCAAGTACAGAATGTGTTGTCATGACTGCTGTTTTCCATATCATGAGTTCAGCGAATTAGGTTGATCTCCCTAGCATCCTTCCATCATGCTGATGTCAGCAAGGCCTTTGCAGTCTATTTAACTCCTATTTGCTAGTCACCAAACATGATCTTTGCCATTATATCACTATTCTTCACCCCTGTTTTGCATCATTCGCATCCCCCTTGCGGCATGCAGGGTCACCAAGTACAAGCAGGAGTCTGGTCTAGCCAACAGGTTTCACTCACAGATCCCATCAGTTGCTGTGCCCTATGAAGGTGGTTTGACCCTTACTCCATGTCCTAACACATGCTACCAAATCCACAGTGTTCTAGCCCCTTTCTATCCATTCACCCCTGCATTGGCTTTTACTATAAGTACTTTGATTCCACCTGTATAATTCTCTAGTTCAATTATCATATGCCTACCTTATTATTTGACCCCTTACTAGTAGAAAAAACCCTAGTACAATGATCCACTGCCTCATTGGTTGTTGTGTCTATTGGTGAGCTCAAACTTTTGATCTTATTCACTATGCCCCCTTAGGGGTGTCACTGAGACCACTATTTGCAGCACTTCACAGGAGTGTTTAGATCAGCAAAAGGAACACCTGAACTGGGGTAACCTTTCCTTGAGTACATATGCTATTCATTGCATACTACTCTTGGGATATTCGCTACAACTGTAGGCCCATGTCAGAACTACACTGATGTTATATCTTTACTCTGAAATCCAATCTTGACGTGTGTGTCTGGACAGTGAAGGAAGAGATGAAATGTGTCAATGAAGGAAGGAATGACAGCCAAGAGTGTATATAAATGTGATGTGTTATAGGGTACCCAATAGCTTTGTGGATGACATAAAATCTGCTTTCCAGGATGATAAGAAAAGTAAAACTCGATTGAGATACTTTGTGCATTTGCATTCTGGCAGTGCCACTGTATGCAAAATGAGATCCCAGTTGAACTGACATATTCATAACAGAATCAGAAACTATGGCCCTTAACAAGGGTGTCATGCCAGGGGACTCCCAGTGGGAGTGTGATATGTAAGATGGTATTGAGGTTATAAGTGTAGGTGTAGACCATCGTGATCTGTGGTGGATGTTGGGACTCATTAGGTTCACTGAAGAAATTGAAGTCATTGATCCATTTTGGGGTTGGGCTGATGCCATGTGCCTGCAGAATGTCCACAATTGCATCAGCAACCAAGCCTTGAATTCCACTGGCTGTTGCAAGACCAAAGGGTAGGACATGATCAATGTAAAACCTGTCCTTCCAATGAAGTAGGATGTAATTTGTGTGCTGGTAGAACAGGCAAGTTACAGAAGGTGCATTGTATGTCCATGCATGCGGCTTGTGTGCCTGCAGGTGCTGTGATAAGCTATAATGAATTTTGTAAGCCTAAGAGCTCGTCAAGCAACAGTGTTGTATAATGCAGGGAATAGAGGGTAAGAATAAAGGTGGGAAGAGGAAGGAGAAGTTAAAACTTGTTTATTGTGATATGGATTAAATATCCATTGAGAAATGCATCTTTCAGAGTCCACCTAGACCCTAACATGTCCATGCAGACCAAATCAAGTGCCTGTGCAGGCTGAAAGGTGCACCCGTTTGGCATTTGAAAAGGGTGTACCCATGCAGGTAAAATATACAAAGATATATCAGCAGAAGTATCATTGGATGAGGATTAAAAGGGGAGTGGGGGGGAGGGAGTAGGTTGGTTATAAAGGAGGAGTGGAGACTTATGTATTGCTCTATGACCCACGCCAAACCTCAACAGGTTGGGAAGCCATTAGAGTTTAGCATGTCATTAACAGAAATGCTGCCAGCCTCCTTTTTTGACAGGTTCCTTATCAGGTGAAACTTGCCTGATCTGGGTTCCTTCTCGATGATGCCCAGTGGCATAGTGCAGAAGTGACCACTGAAGATGGTGTGTGTCTCGTCTCTAGTAAATGGGCCTAACATGTGGCCAGCTGCTGTTTTGGAACCCTTCAAGACTTTGGTGTTATTGCTAACTCTGCAATCTATTAGAATGTGTCGTTTACGAGACTATTGGAATAGTAAACACTGTTGCAGCACAACTCCGGAAATAATTTAATATTTCTACCTTGGTCAAAATCCATGTAATAACTAGTCTAAGTTAATACAACTGGAAGACAATGTATTTTTTAGCAGCAATGAGTAATAAACCAAGGTTTGTAGGTTCTAGGACACTATTGGGGTCCAAGTGTATTCCAAATTGAGGGGAATGTGCTTGATAGGAGAGTTTGTAGATGGATTGACCCAATGATCTGTCAATGCACAACAATAAATGAGCAACAGTATACAAGGTGGCTTTTGCAAGCAACTTGACTTGACTTGTGAAAGTCACTGAACAGGAAAATCAACTGAACAGTTTGTCTTGGGTATTGGGATGCTAATTGACAAGAAAATCAATTGTCAACCTCACCCTGTAGAATTTCACCTGGGGGTTAGGCTAGGTGGCTAAGTAGAAAAGCAACTACTTAACTGAGAATCAATACAGCAAAGCAACTGTAAGACCCTAGCTGGGGTTAGTAGCTTAGTAAGATAGACAAGTCATGGATAGAAGAAGCTAGATTGCTAGATCAGTTGGATGCTAATCTGAGGGGGCAGGATGGCCTCCTTATATATTGTATGATACACAGGATTATGTAAAATGGGGCTCTTCTATCTATTAGGTGAGTGATGTCATTCATAACTATTTGCACAATCCAGTGCCACCCTGTGACTATAGTGGCTTATTTGTGCAGGGGAAAGTAAGAATAGATAACCAATCATCTCCACTGGTTTGCACAGCCTGGGTCAGTCCCATGACCATGGTGTCTCAGTTGTGGAGGTCCCATGACCACAACATCATGGTTGTGGCTTATTTGGTCCCAGGATCTGGCCAATGGTTGCAGCAGAACAGGGACCCTCTTTTTGGCCTTTGTACAGCTTTGTGCAGCTTTGTATGGTGTTATATAGCCTGGCACTGCCCTGCATAGCCTTAGTTGCCAGGTAGGCCGGCTATCTCGGAGTTATGGTTATTTTTGCATTCTTGACTCTGGATCACTATTTGAGGCTTCATCCTGGCAGAGTTTGAATTTGGATCTGGTTTGCCAGTTCAGAGGGTCTGCCCAGGCAAAGTTTGAATTTTGAAGCACTGAAACAGAGTTATGGGTGCTGGTGGGTCCATGGCTCTGCAGTGAACAGAGTGAGGCCTTTTTGAGCCAGAGAAGTCGAAATAAATGGCGAAAAAATGCCCCAAAATTAAGGGATGTTGGAACAAATGTTTTCCCCTCCAAAAGCTCCATGTATTTGCTATAGGAGGCGAAAAAAAAACAGTATTTTTACGTTTTTTAATGCTTTTTTTAGTGATTTCCTTCCACTTAAGACAGTTCCCACACAGCTGCTAGCTCTTCCGCAATGCGTTTGTCAATAAAATGTGAGTGTTCTAGTGCAGACTTCATGTTTGGAGGTGTGAATGTATCTGTGAGAGCTGGAGGATTGCCAATCAGTGATCCTTGTTATATGTCTGTAATGAGATTAGGGCACTGTGCTGTCAAACTGGTCTCCTTCAAGGCTATCATGAACACCTTGGCTTTGTAAGGTGTGACAATGTGATTGAGTTCAGATTCAAGGGCAGTTTGATGCTCTATGTTGGGTGACGAGACAGAAGGTGCACCTGTGAGGAGGGTGTCTAGTGGGATCAGTGGTGCAGGCGCCTTGGAGGTTGAATTTGTAGCAGATGGTGGCTCCATTGGAGTCACATACGAGTTGTTTGTTCCTACAAGACATGTTGGTTTTGCAGTCAGTATGATTATGGAGGTGTTTGGCTTTGCAGTCAATGGAAATGTGGATGTCCTGTGCAGACATAGCCTTGGCTGATGTGCCTTCTCCCAAAAGGACTTGTTGTTGCTAGTGCCTGTATAATTACTGCCTGAACCACTTCTGGACCAATGTGAGTAGTGCTATAAGGGTGATAACAGTTGTTGCCACTCATGTGTGGATTGTTACATGTTCCCAATCTTGATTCCAACATCTCCGCCATGTTTTCACTGGCCACAAGTCTGTATGCAATAGCATAAGATTGCATATTCAGTGCTTCTGACAGCTGGGACAAATGGTATGTCCACCAATTGTTGGCATATTTTGATGTCCATATACAAGTGTACCTTGAAGTTTTCTTTGAAATCTGGATCCTGCATGCAGTGTTTGAAATGCTTTCTCCAACCTGCTACAATAATGCTACATGGGTCCAGGCACATTTCAAGATGGCATAAGAAGTTGTTATATGCCTGTGAGAAATGGCCAAATTCTAACTTTCTTTCATTAATAAAGTTGGACTCATCAATCACGTGGATACCTGTCATGGATTTGTGAATCTTGACATCATGTTCCAGCCTAATGTGTTCCATGTTTTTGACCAAGAAAAAGGATAGTGGAATGTAAGTGTGGTTATGAAACATAGTTACCAGTTGGATTGGGATGGACCGTATCATCAACTGCTGGATATTGGATGATACCAATGCATCTGTAAAGGTCTGTTTTGGAACCCTTCAAGACTTTGGTGTTATTGCTAACGCCCCAATCTATCAGAACGTGTCATTTATGAGGCTTCAAGAATATTAAACAATGCTACAGCACAACTCCAGAAATAATTTAATATTTGTACCTTGGTTGCAATCCGTGTAATAACCAGTCCAAGTTAATACAGCTAGAAGGCAATGCGTTTCTTAGCAGCACTGAACAATAAACTATTAGTCTGTAGGCTCAAGGACACTATCAGGGTCCAAGTGTATTCCAAAAAGAGGAATATACTTGACAGGAGAGTTTGTAAGTGGACTGACCAGATTATCTGTCAATGCACTGCAATAATGAACAAATAGTATGGGAGGTGGCTTTTGCAAGTGGCTCAACTTGACTTGTGAAAGTCACTGAACAGGAAAATCAACTGAACAGCTCATCTCAGGTATTGGAGTGCTAATTGGCAAGAAAATCAATTGACAATCTCACTCTGTAGAATTTTCACCTAGAGGGTTAGTCCAGGTGGCTAAGTAGAAAAGCAACTACTTAACTGAGAATCAATACAGAAAAGTAACTGTATGACCCTAGCTGGTGTTAGCAGCTTAGTAAGATATGCAAGTCATGTGAGTTGGTGAGTTGGATAGAAGAAGCTAGATTGCTAGATCAGATTGTGCTGATCTGAGGGGGTCAGAGTGGCCTCCTTATATATTGTATTGTACATGGGATTATATAAAGTGGGGTTCTTCTATCTATTAGGGAGTGATGTCATAGTGATGTCATATGTAGCTATTTAAGTATCTGAAACACACCCTGTAACTATTGTGGTGTGTTTGTGCAAGGAGGAATAAGAATAGATAGCCAATCACCTGCTCTGCTCTATAAGCTTTACACAGCCTTGCACAGCCCTGTGAGGTTTTAGGGGTTTGTTTGGAAAGGTTGTGCATTGTTTGGCCCTTATCTGTCCAATGGGCTTTGCAGGATTCAAACCCTGGTTTCCTGGCTTTGTATATCTTTGTGCAGCTTTGTACAGTCCTGCACAGCCTAGCACAGCCTTGGTTGCTAGGGCACAGATTTGAGGGTGTGCTGAGTTTGAAGTATTTATGGATGCACAGCCTTGTGTAAGCTATAGAGGTAGAGTTCAAACTCAGTGGCTGAGTCTTGAGTTAGCCAAAGTGTCGGAGTTGTGGGTGCTTGAGGGCCCACAACTCAGTTTGTTCCGATAGGAGTTCGAATCGGCTGGACCGGAATAGAGCTGTAGGTCTGTGTGGGTCCAGCACTCAGCATGACAGGTTTGAGTGTTTTTGAGCCAGGGAAGGCACGTAAAATGGCGAAAAAATAAGGAAAAACTTGAGGAATATTTGAAAGCAATTTCCCCATCAAAAGCTGCATGTATTTGCTAATTTATGATGAGGAAAAAGGGTTTTACAGAAATTTTAATCTTTTTTTTTTGAGATTTTCCTAGCAAAGGTGGTTCCTACACAAGGTCCACTGGGTAGATGAAGTGTTGGAGATATGTAGGGGGGGGGGGATGTGAGAATGGCAGTTTGGGGATTAGTAGGAGCGGAGTTAGGGTGTGCTGAGTCTTGCTCCTCTTGTTGTCCTGTGTTCTCAGTAGTGTTAGGCAGCTTGTCAGAGATGTTGAGGGCGATGTTGGCTTGTGCCTCTGTCATGACTAGGGGTTTTGGATTAGAATGTGGTTTCAGTGATGTACAAACAAGAAAAGAAAATCAGTGCTGCTTTATGATGGTGGAAGTAGCATTGAAAGATATTCTTTAAAAGACCAAAATGCATCATCAGTCTTTATTTTGACATCTTAGCTAATATGAACCTTAACCAGCCCTGCCATAGTGTTGAGTCTCATATGCTTGACACTGCACTTTGGTGACAAGTGGGCATGCAATTAATCTGGTGTAAGCTCATACCTGGCTTAAACTTCAAATTATCTACACCCATGCCCATGGCCATGCCTCGCCTCATACTATTGTGTACAATGTGCTTAGCATCAGGATCTATGGCAGTCCTATGCATCTCTAGCTCAGGCAGTGCTCCATTTCTTTGTCTAAATGCTGAGTGACTGCCCCATGCATAAGTACACTGTGTTAGATCCCTGAGATCTAACACTGAGACTTCAAACCTTCAGACCTCTGAACTCCAAAGTAACTATTGTGTTCCATTTCAGTTCTTGTTGTTCACCTCTTAAAGTATAATCCTCATTCATGACCCAAAGTAGAATACTTGTACCTTGCTTGATCCAAACCTCCGACCCTATTCCAAACTCCGATTATTATTTGACCCTTATATCCTTCTTGTCCTATGTTTATGTCTTTCTTGTTACACATTCTTAGGATACAATTAGAATACAAGATATTAATAGTCCTCCAATCTTGTATCAGTTCTTTAGTTCAAATATCAACTTATTTCCCATTACTAACCTCCAGTCTTCTTGCATCACTATCTCCATATTTAGATACTACTAGTGATACCTCTGAGTCCGAACCTCTGGATAACCTCCAATACTCTGAAATTAGGGACTGAACAATAGTAGGTGGTGCAACCCATAAGTTGAAGCCAAGTCCCTACCCCCCTCATATTGCTTTGAAGTCTGACCTCTGAGTCTCTGATCTCTGAAGTTCCAGGTAACATCTGTGAACTTAACACACTGTGCTAACATGCATGCATATTGGCAGGCCTGAAATGCTGAATAAATTGTTGTTTATTCAATCTGGACTACCAGTGCATATGTATTTACTAGTATAAGATTTTTTGTGTACACTCTAGCCACAGAAGATCAGATCAAAGGTTACAGTTATTATTATGGGGGAGGGCACATTTATGTTCAGCCTAAAACCAAAGGCACACCTTGTCTCCACTGCTCCATATAGTGAGTATCTTCCACCTGCTTCTGCCAATGACACTCTATTGCAGCAGGAGAATTTTCCCATAAAAATAGCACAACATCATGCTTGTCCCATGGTGCCTCCACATCCTCTGTCTTCCCGACCTGACCTCCAGCTGCCTCAGTACCCGCCTCATTCGAACGCCTAGCATCATCATGTTTCTTAATTGCAACAGTCCTGTCATGCGCCTTCTTTGTAATCCCCTTTGGAGCTGGCACGCCCGGGCGAGGAATACCGGGACTAATTAGGAGGACTTCTGACCCGCGTCCCCACCGCTTGACGGCAGCCACACCGTAGTTATAGTGTAGGATCAGATCTGATGGCATTGGTAATTGACTTCCTTTCTTGATCGTCGCATCAGTATTGTTTGGGATACTACGAAGTGAGAACGGATCAGGCTCT
>QFFB01004934.1:0-22392 GCA_003316465.1 Ramaria cf. rubripermanens
ATGCCACCAGGTTGTGGGTGGTATTAGACTGAAGGCCAAGTCAGATGCATTTGATGCATTCAAGCGGTTCAAGGCATACATTGAAAATGCTGCATCTTGGAAGATAAAGACATTGCGAGATGACAAGGGAGGTGAATACATGTCCACAGAATTTGACAAGTTCTTAGCAGCTGCTGGAATTGCACGCCAGCACATGGTGTGGAATGAGCCCTACCAGAATGGTGTTGCAGAGCATGTCAACAGGACTCTTCAGGAGCAGGCCATTGCCATGCTTACTGAATCCCATCTCCCAGAATCATTCTGGAATTATGCTGTACCAGCACTGGTGCATGTGAGGAATAGGTCATCCACTGCTGCATTGCAAGGAGACATTCCTTATACTGCATTTTATGGGAGAAAGCCAGATGTCTCTTACTTTTGTGTGTTTGGCTGTACAGCATATGTTCATGTCCAAAGAGACAAGTGTAAGGCTCTTGGCTCATACACTGAAAAGTGTGTTTTCATTGGCTATCCTGCAGAATACAAAGGGTGGATATTCTACAACCCCCTCACTAGGAAGATCATCATCAGCAACACTGCTGAATTTGATAAGCGTGTCTTCCCAGGGTTAAGTAGGAAAGCCAGCCCACCACTCCCTGCATCAGCTCCTTCTGAGCCTTCTCCAATCATTGAGGTTGAGCCACGTCGGTCTCATGTAGAGGTACAGGAAAAGGTGGGAGATATACCTAATCCGGTGGGAGCTGTTCCTGCACCTCTGTCAGAGCCTGCTGTAGAATCTCATGACTCTAACTATGATGAAGAAGCAGATGATGACAACTCAGACTCGGACTCGGAAGGTGCCACACCTCCACCTCCTGTCAGACGATATCCTTTGCAGGATCGTCGTCCCCCTGGTAGATGGTGGGAGAATTCATATAGAGATCCAACTCCTGTTGTTGAATCTAGCAGTGATGAGGAGCAACCAATTACATCACAGCCTTCAGACTCAGGAGAAGAATCCCTCTATACCCAAGCTGAGACAGAGTCAGTGCTTAGTGCACATGCTGCTTTTGAGTTTGCCTTTCAGGCCTGTGTACTCAAAGTAGCTGCCCACAGCACTGATCCAACATCATTTGCTGAGGCCATGAGGTGACCTGATGCAGAACACTGGTTCAAAGCTGCATATGAAGAGATTCAAGCTCAGCTTGATAATGGGACATGGAAGCTGGCCAAGTTACCACCAGGTAGAAAGGCCATTGGCAGTCAATGGGTGTTCCTAATCAAGCACAAGGCTGATGGATCAATTGAACATTACAAAGGCAGGCTGGTTGCAAAAGGATATGCTCAGAGGCCTGGTTTTGACTACACTGAGACATTTGCTCCAACTGCCAAGTGGGCTGCATTGCGTGCTGTCCTAGCAATGGCTGCACTTCAGGACATGGAATTGGAGAGCATTGACATCTCTTCTGCCTTCCTCAATGGAGAGCTTGAAGAGGAAGTCTACATGGAGCAACCTGAAGGATTCCATCAGGGTGCCTATGATGATTTCCTCCAGCTTCTCAAGAGGATCTATGGACTGAAACAGGCTGGCAGGATATGGCATAAGAAGCTGGACACAGAGTTACAGCAGATGGAATTTGTCAAAGTCAGATGTGACCATAGCATTTGGGTCTATCAGAAGGGTGACACCAAGGTCATCATCCCAGTCTTTGTGGATGACATGACCATTGCATCCAAGTCCAAGCAAGCTGTACAGCATGTCAAGGATGAGTTGAGGAAGCGGTTCAAGCTTCGGGACCTTGGGCCCACCTCATTCCTTCTTGGTGTTGCAGTTGAGAGGGACAGGGCTAAGTGCACACTCACCCTCTCTCAGAAGCAGTACACCTTAGATATCCTAGAATGATATGGTCACTCTGGCTGCAATCTAGTCTTCACCCCAATGGACCCTACTGCAGGCTGTCCACTGACCAAGCACCTTCCACACCTGAGGCAATTGAGTTCATGAAAGACAAGCCATACATTAATGCAGTGGGCTCATTGCTCTACTTGGCAACTGCAACTCATCCAGACATTGCTTATGCAGTGGGAGTTCTAGCCAGGTTCAACTCCAATCCAGGTGTGGCACATTGGAAAGCTGTCAAGCATCTCTTCAGATACCTTCAGAGAACCCTTGAATATAAGCTCACCTATAAGCCAGGCCTGATTGGATCTCCTGAGCTATTCACCTCATACTCTGATGCAGATTATAGTGGAGACAAAGACTGTGGGAAATCCACTGGTGCATATGTTGTGAAGATGGGCACTGGGGCCATCAGCTGGAGAACCAAGTTACAAACCATGGTTACACTCTCTACCACTGAAGCAGAATATATTGCTGCTGTGTCAGCAGGCCAAGAGATTTGATGGTTGCGCAACTTGTTCACTGAGCTAGGCTATAAATCCAGAATGTCTTCCACACTCTTCATTGACAATCAGTCAGCAGTACAAGTAGCTAAGAATCCTGAACATCATGGGAGACTGAAGCAACTTGACTTTACATTTCTACTGGCTGAGAGATGTGGTTACAGACAAGAGAATTTCAGTTGCCCACCTTCCCACAGATGAAATGCTGGCAGACATGTTAACCAAACCACTGACAAAAGTCAAGGTTGAGCGGTGTAGAGAAATGCTGGGATTAATGCTATAATACTACGGCACTAACTGTATTATTAGCACTAATAACACTAGCAATTAAAGTTTACAGTTTTTAATATTTTTCACACTCCGCCAAACCTTGTTTTATTAACAATCCTGTACCTTTGCCATTAATATCTCTGCACACATGTGTTTTTCAGCATGCCCCTCTACTCCAGATTGCATCAGTTTCATTCAACCTTCCCTAGCATCCTCAGTTCATACCATCACACAGCCATCCACCGCACACCTGACTCCACCCAGGCCTTATGATGCCTTCACCACCATGTTGCACCTTAGCTCAGAAAATCCATCTCACACATCCCCAGACCTGCTGGGGACTTTGTACACTTATCAGGCTTGATGCAGGACCCCTGTAACTTCGCTTTTTTACAATGGCCTAGGCGCAAACAGAAGTCACAGGCAGAGGGCTGTGAAGTCTGGACATTGTAGGCAGTTTTCATGGCAATTGTAGAATCTGAACCACATGGCAATCTGTTCTGCTGTTCTAAGATCATGGCCTCCTTTAACAGTCTGATAATCAAACTGTGGAAGCAGCATTAGAGCTGATTTGAATACAGAATAATCATCTGGGAGTGCCCTGATAAGGGCCAAGGCAGCTAGTTCTCCATCCATCTCATTAATGGTGACTGTAGCTGGATGCAAGTCCTGAACCTTGTTCAAAGCATCATCAATCCTGGTGACAAGAGCATTGAGCATCTCATCATCCTGCTTCCTGATGCTGAACAAGGCATCCAGAGCATTAAACTTGGTGGCAGGGCGCTTCTGGAGATGTATAGACTCTAGTTTATGCCACATTTGCACAGGATCCTCCTCTAAGCCCTTGATGTGGACTTTCTGAGAAGGTTCCAGAGTCAAATATATCTGTTCAGCCGCAATACCTCCTACAGCTTCAACTCTGCTGTCTCAGTAGCAGCAGGTTGGGTGTATTCCCCTTTGACCAGACTCCAGACCTCCTTGGTCATAAGCAATGCACGCATTTCCCCCACCCATGTATTATAGTTTCCCTCCCCAAGTTTAGTAACACAGTCACAGTCCTTTCCCATGGTACAATTCAACTAACTAAGTAATAAATAGACAAGCAGTTGTGACACTCCCTGACACGCTGGGATGACTACCAGGATATTGTCAAGTGAGATAAAAGGTGACTCAATCAAGAGCACACCCCTAAGAGTTCAAGTCAAGAGAGCAGATGGAAGGACAATGTACCAGAGGGAATGCAAGGACCCAATTCACTAAAGGAAGTGAGAGAGTGCAAGTACACAGGCTATTTGAGTGGGTGGAGGCAGCAGGGGCTGTGTTGAGCAGCGAGAATGCTGAGCCTCCAATCCAATGACCTCAAGCCTTCTTCCTAAGCTTCTCAGTACCCTCTAAAGCTCCCTTGCAACGCAAATAAGCACCCAGATAAGCAGTTGGGGGATGAGGTGCAAAAAGAGCCACATAGCAGGGAATGAGGAGACTGATAAAGGGGGACAAAAGGTGGATGGAGGTCCTAGAAGCCTGACAGGTGGTGCTGAAGTGAAAATTGAGGGGATCAAATGAGGACCAAGGGTACCAGAACTGATAGAGAGGGTGTAGGAGATGCAGGAGGAGTCAGATAAGGCATCAACTTGTCCTTGGGGGCAGTCTAGAGGCCGGGGCCCATAACCTGTAAAAAAATAGAGTTACAGGGGTCCTGGATCATGCCTGATAAGCCTACAAAGTCCCCAGCAGGTCTGGGGATATGGTGAGTACAAAAGATAAAAGGCACTCTCCCACACTCCCCAGGTGTTAGCTGGCCCTTTTTGCTTACATAATAAGTCCTAAAAGCAAAAATACAAAGCACAGAGTCAACAAGAACTCAGTAACTACTGCATAGACAAATACCAAGAAAACCATGGAAAATACAGAGAGATAGTACTTGTAATATTATACCATTTAGCCTCTTAAGACTTCCCTTTACCAGGTAGGTCCCCTACACTGTATGTAGTTCTCTATGTGACTTACAGTAGGATTTCCCTTTGCCAGTGTGCCACTTGAGTGTAGAGCACCTACTTAGGCTGCCCTCACACATGTGCTCCAGAGTAGCCTTGCAAACTTGGTATTGCAAGTCATAAATCTCTTGGATACCAAAGTTAGCATATATGTACTAGGCAATATGTTGCTGCAGTAAATGCCTGGACTCACTGTATTCTGCTTCTGCATTCATAACACAGTATACAGACAGGTTGTGCTGAAGAACAGATGACTAGAGAGGCTGCAGCTGCAGGCATTGAAGTGGTAGTACTATTTAGCACCATGGTATAGTAAGACATATCCTATTTGAATATGGCTCTCATTATATAAGCAAAGTAGTGATTTGGGTTGATTCTAGTAAGTCCTCCTGTAAGAATTATACTCAGAGAAACAGTGGAACACAGTAGACAGGATATAAATTATTTGAAAGGTGTAAGTCTCACAAAAAATCCAAGCAGAGATGTGTACTCCATGACATGTGCCATAACTCTCTGGTAATGACTGTCTCCTAATTGGCACCTTTTGGAGACTGGGTTCAAGTCTAGTCTCTATGCCCAGTTGAGGAAGGCAAAATTACTGTAGTGGGAATTCCACAAATGATGTTGATATCCAATCATCTTACACCAGGCATGTGTCACAGTCTGGTTCCTCACGGATCTCCAGTAACCATATTCAGTAATTAACCCCAAGCCTGACCTTATCCAAGCCTCCCCAAAGTATTTCAAGCCCAAGCCTGACCCCTGTTTACTATATCCTGCTTCCCCAAACCCCATCCCTTACCTTTCCCCAAGCTTCATTTCAATTCTCTTAGTTAGTTTATGTCCAACCCTATTTCTTGTTATCCATATATAAGTCTCATCTGTAGGTACCTCACTCTTCAGTCAGAAATCAACTTATTCTTGAACCACTTGCTAGCTTCTAATCTGACTTCTCTTATCCCTTGTACTCCTCTTGTCCAAACCTTGCTCCAAAATTAAGGGGCATGTACAATAGTGGATGGTGCAGCATATAAGCTGAAGCCCTGCCCTTACCCTTACCATCCTTGGCCCAAGCTCAGTACAAGCTTGTTCCAGAGTCCCACAAGTAGATCCCAGTCTTAACAGCATGTTTGTTGGCAGGTCATGGTAAAGTCTGTTAGGCAACTTTCATCTTTTGCTAGGCTCCTGGGTTTGAGATGAAGAAAGTAATCTTTCAACATCCACATACTACTGGTCAGGATTCATAATCAGTTGTGAGAGTCAACACCAGTAATACTTGATGTGTCTTAACAGTGAACACTGACAAGTCCATGCAGGGATTAGGGGACAACTGTATAGGGACAGGTGGTCATGCAAGCTTGAAACAAGATCAAGGCCATATATATGACATACTGGTATGGGGATGGACAATAACCAGCTCTACATGCAGGTTACAGCTGTAGTCCAAGCCTCTATGGATGGTAAGTGTGAATGGAATGCCCATAGACATAGCTCACCTTGGCTGGAGTGAATCAGTGAGATTTGGAGGCAGCTTCATTTTCTCCATGATCATCCGATTCGACAGGTCTCGCTTTGACAATTCCTAATGGCCTGGATATCACGTATACAAGGGTGGTAGTAAATCACAGCTGGCGGCGAAAATGCCTCAACCGAAGATGTTCTAATTTCTCACGACTGGGACTACCCTTTCCCAATTGCGGATGTAGCAACCAACTACTTTATACTATACATGTGTCTTTCAGAGGGCAGCTCAAGGACTACAAATTCACCATTAAATGCAATCGGGTATCCTGAAAGTAGATGAAGAGTAGATGAAGCCAGAAGACGAACGTCTCCGAATACTTACCATCGGACAAAAATAGCTTTCACTTGACTTGACTAGTAATGGCAGGTACATCCACCTTTGTACCCTCTGGCAGATCTCCAAGCCTCTGTCCGACTTTAACTCTTTCGCCCTCACGCACACTGAACTCAAACCGTTTTGGGGCCTCAAATACGAGTACGATTGTTGATCCCAGACAGAACCCGCCCATTTCCTCTCCGCGTTTGAGTGCCTGCCCACGAAGAAGTGGTGAGGCCGAAGTATATGAGGCTTCTGCGTAGGAACCTGGCGGTGGGTCCGGCGCAGACTTGTGTGCATGCCGCACATTGGTCCGCAATGCTGCATCAAAGTTTATCTTGATCGACCCGACATTAGTAGCACCTGAGTCACCATCCTTGATAAGATAACCTGCTATACTGCGTCCGAGTACGCACCAACAGGTACCATGCCAAAGAAGCCGTACGACCATCGACCTAAGAGCGCGACCCGTTCGTTAAGCACGAACAGATTTTGAAGTCTCTTTGCCATGTATGGCGAAACTGAGAAAAGGTCGCCTGGAAAATTTGTGTGAAATGTCAAAGGGCTGAATCAGCTGGTGGTGGTGACCTACCAATGAAATGTCGCCTTCGTTCGACGACCCATGCTGAGGGGCTATGGAACCGGTGATAATCTCCTGGAGCAAGGTAGATGACAGCGAAGAACAAGGAGTTCCCGGGTCTTAATCCCGGAACATATGTCCCCTCCGTCCCTTCATCTCCAGTTGATGTCAACCCCTTGGAAAGAGACGATGAAAGCCCAATGGAAACGGCAACTTCAGTATCATGGGACAAATAGTCGCAGAGTATTGCTGGAGGTACGGATGCGTCCATTTCTGGTCCTTCGCGTCTGGATCGCCGGTAATCTTTTGATGCGTCAGTAGCCTCAGCCGTATAGTGTGACTCCTCGTACGAGGATTCTCCGCCAATAAGCTGTCCTAGTGAATATTCTATTCCGTTGACATTTGCAAATTGAGAGTCCATGACAATACTGTGGTCTTTATTCATGCGGCTCGAAACTGGTGGTGTGGCTGCGCCACTGGGAGAGGAGGAAGGGGACGATGAAAGGGGTGAGCCAAGCAGTGCATCAAGGGAATATGTAATGCCTTTAACCTGTTCGACACGTCTAAGATCGTTCACTGTTCCAAAATGAAGGACTCTGCCGTCTGCGGGTGAAACCTAAGTAGACAATGAGTAACAGCAGACAACCAGTGATACATACGTACAAGAGCCGCATCATCGATAGGTCTAGCATCAGGGGATAATTTTCTATAAAAAAATTCCCCAAGACTCTTGTAAGCCTTCAAATCCTGCGGCTCTATCTCGTCAAGATTACAACCGAAAAGGAAAGCATAAAGCTTGAATCCAAAGGGTCTAAACCACACAGGAAGCTCGAAGGAGTTCAAATATCCCCACAACCGAGACATAGAGCGCAAAGGAAGGGCGCCGATGACATGAATGTGGAGAGGTCCTTTTAGTCTGATAACATCGCCTCCAGGAGAAGCAAAAACTTCTGCAGAATCTGTCTCGTGTTCTAAAGGGTATTGGCTGTTCCAATGATGCTTTCGGAATTGGAGGACTAGAAGGAGACCGATGCCAATGGAAAGTGGTAGCGGGTACCACTTTGTAGGAGTCGTGCGCCAGGCATGGACGAGTCTGCCTGCATGGTATTAGACGACTCAACATGAGCTTTCGATTAACATACGGCACAATGTTGAATTAGGAGGGGGCTTTGAGTTAGATGAGAGTAGTCGTCGAGGCGGTCGTGACTGAAAGCTGAGGGCGCGACTGAATCCGCATTTTGGTGGACGTCGAATTGTTGTACGATGTAACGAGAAGATGGGGCTACTCGAGAGGGGCATGCCAGGTCCTGAACGCGAGGAACCCAGCTATTATACTTGGAAGTGGCCAAGCCGCGGGTCAAGCTTGGGTGATTTAGCGCTGAAACACCCTCTGGCTTGAACCAGTGTCTCACATCAATTGGAGATCTGTGCCCAAGCGGCGTCTACAGGACTAACGTGCATGTCCCTTGCGCGATGCTAGAGCAACTGACGCACATGGACCGCATTTCCCAAATTCAAAATGGCGTCGAGGAGGCAAGCACCTCCTAAGCCTAATATGCCCTAATACTAACCTTCCACAGCTCCTCACTATCATGTCTAGCAGCATTGTATATCTGCACACGCGCACTTCATTCAAACAAGTCAGCAAAGAAATTCCAATCACGCGCCAGCGTAATGCAGAAAAGCATGATCCTCCAGATGTATTTGAAGGTGTCAACCACGTGCTATGACATACTATGCTTGTTAACGGCGTGGCATCATGCAGCCAACCAGAAGGAGTTGGTCACAGATCTGGTTCGGAAGGCTAAAGAAATTGAGTATCTTATCGAATCCTTACCCGTCCCAGAACCCGAAGAAGCACAGGCGCGTCTCTCCTATCAAGGCATATTTTATATAATTATGATCCTTCCTTAGGCATTGCGCCTGGAACAACTGGAAAAAGAAATGCAGATCGCCAACGAGGAGTACCGAGTGGCGATGGAGCGAGCCAGTATGTCCTCTCATTTTTTTTTCTCTCCTGATCACACAATCGAACGTATATGTGCAGAGAAATTGCACGCGCATATAACAGAAATACTACGAGAAATGCTCAGCAATGGCGAGTCGCCGCCGGAAACGTGAACACTTTCCAATGGACTACGAATACTATGTAGTTCTGATTGGACTTGTCAGTCGATCCTACCGGTGTTTATCGCTTGGTCGGTAACGTGCCCCACCACAGTCAATCTTGTGAAACTGAAGCATCTCGCTTTTTAAGTCAGGACGGCACCCAGCGAGTGTAAATCCTGCTTCCCAGATTGTATACACCAACGCGACTACCCTCTCTGGCTTGTTTGTGCCTTCTCCTTGTAAGCAGGGTAGCCTGGTTATTGGTTTAATGGTTCAAGGCACACCCAGCCTCGATAATTTTTAGCCTCATCTCCGTCACTTGATAATAAGTACATCACAACTGTCATGACTGCCTCAAGTTCACGGCTGTTACCCGTCACTCATCAGATAACGTTCTTAATGTGAATGTCGTGTCTCCTTTACATTCATATCTGTTAACTTGTCTGTCAATCATGCCAGAAACCAGACAGTAACGCGGAAGAGAAATCTCAAACAAATGCTTATCGTTCTCTGACTGAATTTCCAAGTGGGGGACACCAGTAGAACACGAGGTGATTAATGCTCCAAAGATTTGACTCCACTGCAGCGTGAAGACTTGTCTCTTCCAGCTGTTCCTTTTCTTTGGTCAGTATATACTTACCAAAGAAGTGTACTTATACTTATTACTGCTTGATTTCCATCGTTGCTGAGTGAGGTATGTTCCAAATCATCAAGGAGGATCTTGGAGTACCCAACTGTCTTTCTGATATAAAAATCTAACTCAAGGCTCAATGCAACAGTTCCACCCGGCTCCACTGGCAGAAAAGTCAAATATGGAGCAAGCTTGAGATAACCTAGGCAACGTAGTGATACACGTCCCTATTATCATCATCTCGCCGAATGTATTCCCTATCCGTTAGACTGTCAAGTTGTTTCTTTATCTGCCGAACATCTGGCTGGAAGTGGCCCTTAACAGCAACAACAGTCTCCGTAATCAGCATCTGATTTGTCAGACGTTTCCGGCCCTTCATGATCCGCACTATAGCCGCATCAAGCAGATACCCTCGATCTTCTTGGATCTTGTCATCGGTCGCTTTCGATTCTTCAACCTGAATAGGTGCATTAAAAATCAACAACCCGGAACAGAAGTTGAAAGGGACATACAGTCTCTTTTTGTTGGATAGAGTTGATGTGTACCCTTCGATTTAGATCTGTGAAATCGGCATTGTACACAAACTCATCATCATCCTCGACGTCCTTCCCCGGCGGAACCTTCTTCAGCACGCGTTTCTTACCACAAGCAAGAGACTGCAGGGTTCGTCGCAGGTCTTCATCGCCTGCCAATCAATAACAACCTCAGCCATCGTTTTACATGACGCTTTAGACACACATACCCATGCTCGTTTGCTGCTTAATCTCTTTGTATCCCATTTTGACCACGTCATTGAAAAGCAATAAAATCGTCGCCTGATATAGGCTCACGGAGAGCTCCTTTTCTCCCTTTGGAAACCTCGCTGTCAGTGTGGCTGTACCCAGAGAGTGAAACCAGTCGAGTTTGCGTGGTTTATGTTTGGCCTGGTAGTAGGTTGAATATCGCGCCAAAGAACCAAACATCTACCGAGGAGGAAGTTATTAAAATTATGAAATTTAGGGTAAATGTCAAAAGGGAGTACAGCAGGCGGGAGATCAATGTCACGGCCATTCCTAGGCTGATATGGCCAGCAAGAGTACTGAAGCACCATGACTGAAAGCGGCTTGTCGTAGAATTGCTTTTCGTGGTACTCGACAAGTAAATCCTTCGATAGAGCGAGATCCTTGAACATTTCATCTCCCTTCCCGAACTCCGGATCATATCCTAGTGTTTCATCTGTCATGAAGAGGAGTGGATGGAATAGATAGAAAGCATGCACCATCTCTAAGCTTCTTGATGACCGCCTTTTCAAAGTCATCTGACGCGCTCTTTTGCAAAAGGAGCCGTTTTGCAAGTGCACGCCAGTAAAATGTACGAAATACGTCTCGGTCTACCGGCGATATAAATACTGACACTTGAAATAAGGAACATCCAAGGTCACACACCTTTTGTAAACTGATAAAGAGCAAGGACGGCGTTGAGCTTTTCCTCAAACTCCTCGTCCGATCTACCCTTCTGTCCTTTACGCATGGCCTTATCGATAAATTTGGCTAACGTCAGGACGGCAATTAGTGTATTGCATCCTTTGGCATATCATGAGAAGTCAAACGGACCGATCATTTCGGCAGGCTTGCGCTGCCTTTTCCCAAAGCCCCGGGCGAACGCGTCTGTGGCGGCGTAACCAAAAGGCCCCTTACCTCGTTTCTTTTGATTTGTAAATGAGCGATCCTTCCGTTTACCTTTGTCTAATTCCTGCTTCACAGGGACGCCATCATCGTATTGAACCTTGGCGTCTTCTCTGAACGCGTCTGTAAGAAGCGAGTCGACGAATGACTTGAAGGCGAGCAACTGTGGGATCATCTCTTCTTCCTCTGCGATCGGAAGAAGAACAATTTTGGACACGGTTGTCTGTATATGGTTGAAGTTAAAGATAAAACTGAAGGAAGAAGTCATACTTCAACACTCTTGGAAAACGCAAGCTTGAGAGGCTCAAGAGCATCTACACGATCCAGAAGGTCGTACATCTTGCGCAGGCTTTCCACATCCTTAGCGTCCACCAATGGACCGACCCCTGCAGGTAAACCGGATATAGTACTATTCAGCTGCTGGTCAGGCCTTATCTCACCATCTTGGACGAGCCAGGTAACGCGTCCATCCATAAGGGCCCTCTCTGTGGCCTGTTCAATAGAAGCTAAACTCTCCTCTTGGAGTACCTCTCGACACCGCTGCACTTCTTGCACTACACGAGTAATGCAATGTGAAACAAATTCTGGAGGCGTAAGCCGTCCCTCTGCTTCTTGAACAGCGATATAATTCAAATTATTGGTGGATCAGTAAAGACAGAACATTACGAACCGGAAGAGAGTGAGGTGGACTCCGTAGAATAAAATACTTGAGTAGCCAAGACATACGGCGTATGAAAATCGGACTGATATAGATCAAGGGTCCGGAACATCTCTATAAGGGTTAGAACGTGAGCACGATGAGGAGACATCGCTCTATTGTTCGGGTATAAACATTGGAACCGATGAAGATACAGCAATAACGCACCCCTGTGCTTCACGCTCTGCGTTCACCCACTCTTCGATGCACGGTGCAATTCTGTCGTGGATGGCAACATTCCCACTAATGACATGCTTCTCGAAGGCTTTAAAGCCCAAAGTCCTATCCCAAGACCCCGTTGAGCTCCCTTAAAAGAAACATCGAATAGAATATCCACAAACAGAACTTGGGGAAGTCCCTTGTCGGCAACATAGCCTCTATCAAGCCAGGTAAGGAGTGCCCGTAAGAGATTCTGCATGATTCATTAAGCATCACCACACCACAACACTGCCACAGACTTACGACCCTGCCTTCAAACCACTTCCATTCGTCCACAAGATTTTGAAGCCACGGCATCCCTGCCCCGTTTAATAGTCTCCTAGCTACGCCTTCCGCGCAGGCACGGTCAAGTTCCCTGCTAAGCACGGCATATATGTCGGCACCCTTGCCAGCTAGAGAAACAGCCACTTCCACAGCATCAAAAACAACTTTGTAAGAAGAGGGGAGGAATGAAATTGATCTTTCGCGATCCAGTAAAGCTCGTAAAGCATGGCGGATCGTATTAGTGTAAGACGAATCGTCTGCGGGGGGTAGGCCAGGCGTTGAAACTATTATCATGAATGGGTATCAGATAAAAGGTCTTGCAGACAATATCGCTCTACGTACCCTTGCCGTGGACAAGGGTGAGCTGCCGTACTCCCCGATGAGCTGCATCCCGAAGAAGCTGTTTCCCTTTCCCCTTGGGACTTGAATCAACATCACCATCAAGACGGGCCGTCTTCCTGGGAGGAGATCCCCGAGGATTGTTTTTGGAGATAGGCTGCACAGCAAAGAATGCTTGTGACGTTGTTGGCCATGCAAGGAGAGCCTCCATTCTTGAAATACGGTAGTATGTGGACGCCGCGGACCTTTATGCGAATTCAAAGCCCGACGCGTATTGGCTTCCGAGGGTGGGGAACTAGTCTTGTTACGCCACCATGGGAGGTGCGTGAGTACACGGAATTTCCTGCCTCACCCAACTCACCCTACCAAATAGGTGTCGTTTCCCACCTTTGGGACAAGTATGAGACGTATGGCGTCAAAGACATTGTCGTCTTTGGCGTCAACAGCGCGGTAAGTGGTTAAATCTGTACCCTGACACTCCAAATATCCCCTGATCTCGTATAACGTTGTAGGGTAAGAAATCTATATTCGTGAGTTATTGTTCTTCCTATTGAACATCAGGTTTTAACTCTGAGCAACCTCGTCTACCGTAGACGAGTATCACGGTGCGCAGAACACTTCTCTCTATACGCTGCTATATGCATATGATTTTCTAGGCTAGGGAAGGGAGACTTGTATTACCTACGGATGGATATAACCAGAGCGTGGGTACATTACAGTCACCTACATATACGCGGCACTGACTGGCTTCGTTATCAGATATACCGATACCAGAAAAATTACCGATTTATTCTTTGGGATCTCTATTACATGGAAGGAACCATGTAGGTCAATGTAACTGGAGCATTTCCTTGTGCTTAACACATGATCAGTTTTAAGTACACTTGGCCGCATTATTTACCCAGTTCTCCTCATGCAGCCATCCTTGTGATCGATGCATCCAGCCCCGAGACGTTCTCCAATACACGGAAAGTGTTACATGAAGTATGCGCGCACCAGGTGTGTTCCAGATGAGAACTCTGTCCGAGATTTTCGCTTCCGATAGAAAACAGGCACTCTCGAGATGCCCGGTGCTTGTATTTGCTAACAAAAGTGACATACCAAACTGTATGACTGTAGAAAAAATACACGCGGGATTGAATCTGGCTCCGCTTGGCCAGCTGGGGCGTAAATCAGCTGTGGTACGTTCTACCCATCTCTCCAATCTCTCCAAGATTCAGATTTCCGATTCGCTTCTGCCTTTTTTAGTTCCGATGTTCTGCTACGCAAAGATTTGGGTGAGCAGCTTGGCTCGTGCAAAAGAAAATGACCCTTCAAGACGAATCTGACTCGTCTTAACCCGGATTGAATAGGATTCACCAGGGTATGGAGTGGTTGGTGGATAATCTGGAGCCGCCAGCAGGGACAAAGGCTTCATGATGAGTTCGAATCTATGACCCATGTATCGCTAGGTATTTCGTGAAGCGTTTTACTCACTGTCTCAAATATGAAAGTCAAAGGCACGTTTGATATACACCTTCTACCAGCATCTTTCAAACATACAGGCTCGATGAAGGGTTGGGATGAGCTGATCGCAACTGGTGTAAGGACCGTTTGTTAGTGACTAGATGTCAGTAAGTGTTTATAGGGCTGGACCGCGAAACCTGGATCGATGGGAGTAATAAAACAGGGGTATGTTGAAGAACATTAGCTGCAACGTCTTTTATCTAGGATATACCGAGCGAGACATTTGAAGCGCGCCTGTGAGTGAGTGTTCCCGATTTACCGCCGTGGGAACTTTTGTGAAGGCGTCTGTTTATTTTTTTCTGTAACTGCCCTTCGTATTTCTTTCGCCGTCACTGCAGCAAACAGCGCCGAATCCAGCATTTGGGTCGACCATCATATGTTCTAGAATGTCGCCCGTCGCCTCTTCGTCCAAGCAACGGCTGACCACCTCGTAAGCCGTGCATGTACGTTTTCCACATGCTCTCAAGATTGATTCTCAATTTTCTTCGTCAGATTCCGCAAGGCGCGTGTATTGGGACCTCTTCATACTGGAGGGCCCATCGCCATCTCCAGTGATGCTCGCCGTATTGTCACTTGCGTCCAAGAGGAAATTCTATTGACTGACGTCCAGGACGGCAACAGAATTTGTAGATTTCAATCAGTAGGTGGTTTGGCTTGATTGCCAAGGTGCGAAATTGAAATTCTCTGCGCTAGGACACCACTGCCGTAACATCCCTTTGCGTCTCTCCCTCTTCGGAGTACCTTATCGTTTTTACCTCTTCCAATTCACTTCGTATATATGATATCCCCTCAGCCTCTAATCATTTACAAAACCCTGTGCCGGCAACTCGTCATATTGCTCGTGCTCACGAGGCACCTGTTCATGTTTCTACTGTCGATCCGTCGTCTTCATATGTTGCCTCTGGTTCAGCAGACGGAGTTGTCAAAGTCTGGGACCTACGACGGGGATACGTAACCCATGTCTTTAAAGGACATGGCGGTGTTGTCAGTGCTTTGGCTTTTCATCATCGTCCGGCGCGAGAGGTCGGTGAGACGGTTGCTTTTAGGCTTTTCTCAGGCTCTGTGGATAATCGAATACGTGCTTTCGATCTGGCAGCTCCAAGTAGCTCGCATGGATCCAAACCAAAATTGGTCTTGGAAGGCCATGTATCCGTCCCCAGAGGAATTGCTATATCTAGTGATGGGAGATGGCTTGTAAGCGGGGGTCGTGATGCCGTCGTATTGATATGGGACTTGACAAGTGGAAAGGCCAAGCGTGGTTCTGTTACGCCTGTCAAAACAATCCCAACACTGGAGCGAGTGGAGGCCGTAGGCATCTTGGAAAGCGACGTCGACACCAGTACGAAACCTCCATCATTAAAGTTTTACACTGGTGGAGAACGAGGCATCGTAAAAATTTGGGATGCCTGGGATGGTACAGTCATAGCGTCAATGGCGCCTCAGCATACGCATGTGGAGTCCGATGAAGAAGCTGTGGAAGAACGAGAAATTCTCGATGTTTGGTAAGTCGCCTACGTCTCATCGTATGCTTATTAAGGCCCACACCTCGCCAGCTACCTTCCAGCACCCGGCATGATCGTCTCTCTACATGCAGATCAAAATATACTCTTTTACACCCTTGCCACCCACACACTCGCCCGCCAAATCATAGGCTATAATGACGAAATCACAGACGCAATTCTCCTACAGACTTCATCCTTAAAACATGACTCTCACCTGGCATTAGCCACCAATTCGTCTCTAATCCGCATCTACTCTTTACAAACCCATGATGCACGTTTGCTGTCTGGTCACACCAGTATTGTCCTCGCCCTTGACTCTGGGGGGGGTGGGAGGGTTCTCTCCAGTGGAAGCAAAGACCACACCGCGCGCATTTGGGCACATAGTGGTCAGAGTGTAGGTAGTGGGACCGGAAGGTGGGGTTGCATAGCTGTATGCGAAGGGCATGCAGAAAGCGTAGGCGCAACTGCCATGTCTCGGATGGGCGGGATGGACAACAAGGGCGGGTTGCGTTTCTTGTTCACCGGCAGCCAAGATCGAACCATCAAAATGTGGGACTTATCATCTGTTCCGTTGGTATTTACTCCTGTGGGAGAAGCAGAGGCCTCGGAGGCTTTTAGAGTAAAAAGTTTGACGACACATCGCGCACATGATAAGGATATCAACTCTCTTGACATCTCGTTTAACGACCGTTTTTTGGCCTCTGGCTCTCAGGACAAGACGGCCAAGGTGTTTCAGATCGAGTATGTCGTATCGGCAGGAGGCGTGCGAGGCGAAATACGGTTGTTGGGTGTGTGCAAAGGCCATAGGCGCGGTGTTTGGAACGTACGTTTCAGCAAGACAGAGAAGCTGCTTGCCACAGGAAGTGGCGATAAAACAATTAAACTGTGGAGCTTGGAGGACTTCGCTTGTCTCAAGGTTATATTGTTTCTCTTTCACTTGCGTATGTTGACCCCAACTACGCTCTAGACCTTTGAGGGACACACAAACTCAGTTCTACGGGTTGACTTCATCAACCAAGGTCGACAGTTGCTCAGTTCGGCATCTGATGGCCTCGTCAAGTTGTGGGATGTGCAACAAGAGGAATGCACGGCCACCATGGATAATCACGAGGATAAGGTATGGCATTACTTTCTGCAGTTGATCTTTCATCCCAAATTACGTCTTAATTCAAAGGTATGGGCCTTAGCTCTCAGCACGGACGAGAATACGGTCATATCGGCTGGTGCCGATTCTGTGGTGACATTTTGGCAAGACTCTACTGAAGAAATAGAGCAGGAAAACGAGACCAGACGTCAGGAAGTTGCGCTCAGGTCCACTGCTTCACTCGCATTCATTCATTCTGCTTATACAAATGCACCAGAGAACAAGACTTCACAAATTATGTCTCCCTGCATGATTATCGGAACGCGATCTTGCTTGCGCTCAAAATGGACCACCCGGGACGTTTGTTATCACTCTTTCGTTCAGTGCATTCATCTGCTGCGAGGGATGATGAGTTGACTAGCGAAAGCATCACTGGACATCTTGCCATAGACCAAGTTCTTAAAACTTTGCCCCTACCCTCCTTGGCTAAGCTCCTGACACACGTACGTTCTTGGAATGCGTTGGCACGCACGAGTGGGATTGCACAGACAGTGTTGCATGCACTTCTGAAACTGCGTCCCGCGGAAGATATCATGGCGGCTTTCGATCAGAGTAGTAGAGAGGAAAGCGGTGACCCACCGCAAAAGAAAGACGGCACCAGCCTGCGAGACCTCATCGAAAGTATGCTTCCTTATACCGAGCGCCATTTAGTACGTGTCGAAAAGTTGGTGCAGGACAGTTGGGTAGTGGATTTTGTGCTCGCGGAGATGGACGGCGGCTTGTTTGACGAGACAGCTGCTCATCCTTGCTTTGTTGATAGAATGAATATCGATTAGTTCTGGCTCGCAAACAAATGAAATACGAAACGCACGTCCCTACTTTGTGTCCCCGGCGGCGTAATCAAACAAGCATGTGCATAGTAGCAGAATTTGGAGCGTCTACACGTTGTCGTAATCCAACGTTCCAGCAACTTTTTATTGCTTTGAGGCTGTCCAAGACGATGCCTACATCGTCGTTGCCGTATGTGGTTTTCGGATATGGATCGCTGATCTTCAAGGTACAGTATAAGTCTAGATACTTTGTTACGGCGTATTATGTATTGCTCATATCATAGCCCCCGCCTCATGTCATCGCTCAAGGTGCCGCGTTTCATTCATGTCATGTCACCTTGTTTCCTCCCTATAATATGCCTCGAAGTCCCAGGCTTCCTGAAGGGTTTTGTGCGCCGGTTTGCTCAAAGCTCCAGTGACCATCGGGGCACTCCGAAGGTACATCTCGAACTTCTGTCGCTTCCACCCTCCATCATCAAATCTCTGTTGCCTGTTAAGGATTAAATCACTTGTCTGAAGTACTGAGCAATGTACCATATCTAGAGCCCCGGCCGAGTTGTCACGTTGATCCACGTCGGGGACTGGGCAGCGTTCTCAGGTTCTGTATGTTTATTGCATTCAGATGCATTATGAAAAAGGTGCTCATATTGCGAAGGATGCGTTCCCAGAAGATGATACTGTATGGGGTAAGTTTGCTCTTCGAGTTGTTTTCAGCTGAACCACATCCAACATTGCTGTCGTTCTCAGGGATTGCGTATACCATAGATCCCGAGTACGAGAGGGAGGTTCACGAATATTTAGGTTAGTGATGGACTTCACCCTTCACCTATAACTTATGGCATCAATCTTAGATTATCGCGAAAAGGTATTGCTTGTCTCACTCAACACCCGTGACCGACAAACTGGCTCATAGGCTATGGTTCTTGCATAGGATGGCTACACTGTCGATTCAGCTGATGTATATGCTATCGTGGATGGGAAGGAACAGGTGGTTGTACCTCAAGTATGGATGAGGTGCACTCTTGACTTGATCCTCGTGGCAATAACAATTATTTTTCTTTAGGCAACGGTAAGTCACCGTCGTGCCCCGCGGATGACTGACCCTCAGACTCTCTAGGTGTATGTGGGTCGGAATGACAATCCATCATTTGGTACGCATAGATGTATGCAATCCCCATGACGGCAGTCTCATGTCTCTCCAGTCGGATCAGAGCCTCTGGATGCTCTCGCGGAGCATATATGGAGCAGCGTAGGACCCTCAGGTCGCAATAAAGTATGGGTTGTCGCTGTTTCTCTTGACTGTAACCATTGATGTCGTGCATGTTACAGGACTATCTGTATGACCTTGCCGCTGCTGTGAGGAAACTTGCGCCCGAATCATATGATTCACATCTCTTTGCTCTTGAGGTTGGAATCATTCCCTTTGGTGAGGTACGACGTTAATCATCTCCTCAGGCGCGGTTGAGAACACTAGACAAAATCGACAATAAGCATTCTAACGGAACGTAAACGTAGCCAATTGAGGGACGATATAGATATACGCCATTGTCTTTCCGGCCTTCAGGTTTCTAGTTTCACCCAAGTAACGTTCGCATTAACGTGTCTATTGGAATTTGGCCAGGAATAGTCAAAACCTTACGATACCATAAGAAGACTATAACATCAACTACTTTTCCAAAAGCAAACCAAAGGAACAACGCGGAAAGACAGACAGACAGCGAGATTACACTTCAGAGATTCCTGCTACACTATTATCAAGAAAAAGGCCGTTTGCCCGCCCAGACCGGGTTATTGATGGGGGGAGGACGATATTGACCCATAATTGGGCGTTGGGTCGATATTGATCGGCGTCTGCCTCCCATCCAAAAGAGTTGCTGACAGGAGCGGAGAATAGTCTCCGAGCGTGGATATTGTTTCAGTCATTCGGAGATGGTGTTCGACAATACTACCGACAGCCAATCGGACCCAAGGTCGAGATTGAGTAAAAAGTAACAATTAAGAACGACGTACCCTCGCATGATTACCGCAGTACTTTGCCGCTTCGCCCGTCGCTTGATGCGATTTGACTCGTACATATCTGTTTCGTCCACAATTTCCTCAGATATAATTTCCTACATGACAAGGTCAAAAATGTGTAAACAGCGTCAGACAATACGTTAGGGCGTACCTCAATCACATCTACAATCGATGCCAAGGAACATATCGTTTAGCTTATCGAAACCCTAGATAGACAGGCATGAAACGAACCTTCGAGTGTAACAACGCCTAGGGCGCCGCCCTCTCTGCCGGGTGTGTCACTGATCAATATAAGATGGGCCCGGCCTGTCTGGCTATCGGAGGTGGAGTCAACCATCGCTGACAGAATACATTTTGAAGTCATGAAGTGTCCGGAGAGCTCACAAATAATCCAACGCCTGGAAGCAATTGATGCTGGGTAAAGCCTCGGGCAAAATCGAAAGCTTGAAGGAGCTAACGGTTCGCTTTTCGGAGACATCGTATCGGAGAAGCTAAATGGAATACAAATGGTCTGTTAATCAACTGCATACTATGGGTGTGAAAAATGGACTGAAGCAAAAGCGATGACATAAAGTGGGTATGAAGGTCTTACCGTCTTGATCAATAAAAGACCAATGAAACTGAGAGGTTTACCAGGTTCATGAACCGGGAATCGCGAGTATCCGCTCGATAGTCTACGTTAGAGAGATAATCGAACATGACATTCAGCGCGTCTGAGCTAACAAAGAAAGTGTCGACGCACAGTCGATCAAGCGTGTCATGATTCATGACCGTGTCGGCGCTGAGAGTGACAACGTCCTATTTTGAGATTTCGATCGATCAGACGCACGTGACATGCCAAGTATGACGTACTTCGAGCTGAGTCATTATGTCCACCGCACGCTTGCTGTTAAGCTCCAGTACACCATTGAGAATGTTGATTTCATCGTCCCTCAAAGGTTCCTCGCCGTGACGATGAAACTGACGTGCAAAACGCACATGGCAAGGTGTTGCAATACAAGTCAGTAGGTCGAGCGAGATAGCAGAGGCGACCCTCGATGAGTTGTTTGACTTACCTGCAAGAAAGACTTGAGCTCTGCCTTCTTATAGGTGTGAGATTCGGAACCTCCCAACACCCAATCAAGCAGCTTGGCGATAGGCCAAGCAATTGGAGCTAAACAAAATAAGTTTACAAAACAAACTATAGGACGACCCATATACGCACAAAGACAAGTCATGAGAATAAAAACGAAAGGGGCGCAGCGAGCGCCGATTCCTAGTCCATAACGGGCGCAAACAGCCTGTGGGATGACTCTAGAATGCCGCAAGCTTCAGTCAGTGTTTCAGTAAGTGCAAAAATTACATACTCTCTACACGTTTGAAGATGGTATGTAAGTAAGTATTTATCACGAGGCAAGGAAATTCATACCCAAATATAACAATCATGGTTGTCGAGATGACAACAGCGGCTATACCGCCTCCAATCTACTTAAATGTGAGCAAGAGCCTATACATGAGGAATACGGAAAGCTCACGGCGCTATCGAGGAAGATGGGTAAGGATTCGTTGACGACCTATCATAATGAGCCGCTTGTTAATAGAATACCCGAAATAAGCGAGCACAAGAACAAGGTGCTTACGACATTGGAGAGCAGTAGGGACTAATAGGCAACAATAAATAATAGGGATGCTTCCGACGAGAATGGGATACGAACCACGAGAACCCAGTGTCGTCCCTTGTTCATGAGCCTCAACACTAGAAAAGAAGACATTAGTCCGAGACGACAGGTGAACGTGTAATAGTACGTGCCCTTCTGAGCATTTCTCTTCTCTAGAGGATCATCGCTCGACGTAGCAAGCACACGGAGATGAAGTTCGTCAAGGCCCATAAGACCAAGCGTGAGACCAGCGAAGACACCTCCGGAAACGATAAGACACAAAGATATGCCGAGTTTCCACCAGAATACTGGGGTACCTATGGCGGCATGTTCGTGACCCTGGGACGCCGGAGAACTAAGATGTGATACATGTGGAACGGGAGATGCGTTAGATACAGAGAGCAAGGTAAAGAGGAGAAGGAGAGATGATAGTGCGTTTCTCGCGCATACGAAGCCGCAACGCATTAATGGTTAAGAAAAGAATGTTATCAGTAGTGCGACGGGGCAGCTGGTGGTATAGCGAACAAAATGGTTACCGGGCGCTGACAGCGTCGTACTTAAATCCCTAAACCGTAAACCGAATGAACGGTGAGAGCGCACTCCCGCGGTCACGTGATCGGTAACGCCCGGCTAGGCTTGTCTTGGCCTTCGCTGTCTAAAGAATTGTATAGAGAGGTCCTGTTCAAGAATGCCGAAGGAAGCCAATACATGAGCGGAACAGAGAGCAATAAATACAGCTCAAGAAGTAAAAACAACCCAGGCAAGTTACTAAGCTTGGCATAAACACAGCTGGAGGCGCGCCCAACACACTCAAGATTGTAAAATGTG
>QFFB01004937.1:0-22933 GCA_003316465.1 Ramaria cf. rubripermanens
ATGGAAAACCGCATTCCAAACTCGATACGGATCGTTCGAATGGTGTGTTATGCCTTTTGGACTTACCAATGGACCCACTGCTTTTCAACGTTTCATGAATGACATCTTTGCTGACATGCTGGATGTATGCGTTCTAGTATACCTGGATGACATCCTCATCTACTCCGATGACCCGGTGCAGCACCAAAAGCATGTCCGAGAAGTACTCCGAAGGCTCCGACAACACAACCTGTACGCCCGCGCTGACAAGTGCCTTTTCCATGTGGACACCGTTGAGTACCTTGGATACATTATGTCTCCGAACGGACTCATGATGGACTCCGCGAAGGTGCAAGTCATCCAAGATTGGCCAGAACTGAGAAAGGTGAAGGACATCCAGTCCTTCCTCGGATTTGCCAACTTCTATAGGTGTTTCATTTTCAACTACTCCGACCTAGTAGTTCCACTGACATGTCTCACCTGGAAAGGTGCTCCGTGGGTCTTCTCCAAAGAATGCCGAGAATCATTCAACGCACTCAAGAAGGCTTTCACCACCGCTCCAATCCTTCAGCATTGGATACCCAAAGCTCCTCTTATCCTCAAAACCGATGCCTCCAACTACGCTCTCACCGCCATCCTCTCAATAACATCTCCGGATGACAATGAAGTACATCCGATCACGTTCCACTCTCAGACCTTCTCCTCCGCAGAACGGAACTACAATGTCCATGATAAGGAACTAATGGCAATCTTTGAAGCTTTTAAAGTCTGGTGACACTACCTTGAAGGATCTCCAAACCCAATCGACGTTGTTACTGATCACAAGAATCTGGAATATTTTTCCATGACAAATCTCCTCACACAACGACAAGTCCGATGGTCCAAATACCTGTCTCAATTCAACATGGTTATATGCTTCCACCCCGGACGTCTCGGAACCAAACCGGACGCTTTAACTAGACAATGGGACGTCTACCTTAAAGAGGGGGAAAGCGATTACACAACCATCAATCCGCACAACCTCTGACCCGTATTCACCTCCAAACAACTCATCTCGTCACTCTGAGCCACATCACTCTGCGCCCCTGTACTCCACGCAGCCATCACTATGGATATCGACCAACTCCACTCTGATATCCAAACCTCCGTCAACTCTGATCCAATCTTAGCAGATCACCTAAGCAACCCAGTAGGACGATGGACCCTCAGTCCCAAAGGACGTCTCCTACTAGACAACCAGATTTATGTACCAGACAGCAATGATCTCCAACTACGAGTACTACAGTACAAGCATGATCATCCAATCTCTAGACACTTTGGACAAAACCAAACTTTGGAACTGGTCCGACAAGACTATGTCTGGGCCAAACTCCAAACTTCCGTTAAGTCCTATGTTAAGTCTTGCACCACATGTATGCGCTCAAAGTCACAAAGACATTGTCCATATGGCTTGTTAAAGCAACTCCCCATTCCAGAACAACCTTGGAATTCTATCTCCATGGATTTCATTGAGAAGCTTCCTCCTTCCTCCAGATATGACACCATCCTTGTTATTGTTGATTGACTCTCCAAGCAGTCAATCTTCATTCCAACCTTCGATACGATCCCTGCTCCAATTCTAGCTAAGCTATTCGTCCTCCACGTCTTCTCCAAGCATGGATTTCTGTCGCACGTGACCTCCGACCGAGGCTTGGAGTTTGTGTCCTCCTTCTTCCGTTCCCTCGGAAAGGCTCTCGACATGAAGCTCCACTTTACATCAGGATACTACCACGAAGGTGATGGACAGACTGAACACATGAATCAATCCCTCAAACAGTACCTCCGAATCTACTGCAACTACCAGCAAGACAACTGGTCTGATCTCCTTCCGATCGCAGAATTCATGTACAACAACTCTCCAGATGCCACCACTGGCATATCACCCTTCTTTGCCAACAAGGGTTACCATCCAAACATCTCCATACACCTGGAGTGAGACCTCGCTTCCACCAAAGCAAGAGACTTCACTGTGGACCTTGATGAGCTACACCAACACCTTTGAACAACCATCTCTGAAGCACAGAAATGGTACTCCACCTCCGCAGACCAATGCCGAACACCACCTCTGAACTTCCAAGTAGGAGATCAGGTCTTTGTCCAGTCAGACCACATCCAAACTACAAGGCTGTCGAAGAAGCTTTCAGAGAAGTTCTTAGGTCCCTTCAAGATCATAGCTCAAGTTGGACCCGTGTCCTTCACCCTCTGGCTTCCAGACAGCATGCGATCCATCCACCCAGTGTTCCATGTCTCAATGCCCAAAGCTACAACTCCGAACTAGTTCCCGAATTGATCTCCGACACCAGACCCTCTGATCATCATTGACGGAGAACCCAAATACAAGATCTCTGAAATCCTGGACTCTAGGATAGACAAACGACACAAGTGCAAGTTACTGTACTTGGTCAAATGGGCTGAGTACGAAGGAACAGACGAGGAGACCTCCTGGCTTCCAGCCTCCGAGCTCGGACATACCTCGGAAGTTACTTTGGACTTTCACCAAGCATATCCTCACGAGCCTGGACCTTTACTGCTTGCTAAATCTTAAGTCTCATGCAGTTGCAAGAAAAACAAGTTACATTAGGAATAACTATTTACTGCGCTATTCGTCCTCTACCTCCAAACCCTCCACGTCCAAATCCTTGGACCCTTCTGGCTTCTCCGCACCTCCAACCTCCGGCTCCATGTCCATGACTTGGAGGTTCCTGGACAAACTGTCTTGGATATCCTCCAAGGCCCCGAGAATACACTTCTGCGTTTCTCCATTGGCCTTCAACTCCACCACAACCTCATTTAACGCCTTTACCTTCAATGCCTTTACCAGGGACATCCGGAAGACATACTTGTCTCTGTCCCTGGCCTCCTTATCCGGCCTCTCCGAAGGCCAAATAACTACCTTAGGGGCAGACCCCTTGGGCCTTTTTGCTGCTTGATCCTCATTGTCATCCTTGTCGGACCTCCCATGCTTGCGTGGACTCCCAGGAACTTCCCCGACCACGCATCGGACCTTACGGTCTCGACACGCTTGGCACGATGTCCCTGGCAAGACATAAGTCCAAACTCTGCAAGAACTTACTGACACTTACCTCGTCTGCCCTCCTCCCACTCGCACTTGACCTGTCTCCGCTTGCAGGCACTGCAAACTCGGAGCTCGGGCTGTTTTCCCTTGCTCCAACTGCCCAAGCCTCCAGGCTCTGGCCCGTTACGAGCCTCCAGCTGCTGTCTGTAGGCTCAAAGTCAAGCCACCTCTTCCTCCGCTGCTTTCTTCCTGGCAATATCCTCGGTCTCCCATTTCCTCCGGATCTCCGCCAATGCGGCCTCCTTCCGCTACTTCTCTGACTCCTCCGCTCGCTTTTTTCAGATCACCACATTGTGCGCTAGCTTCCACTTATACTCCTCCACCTCACGCCTTTTCCTCTCTGTCTCAGACTCCCGCCCTGCCGCCTCCTTCCGAGCCTTCTCCTCCTCGTACCTCCGCCAGATCTCCCTGGCTTTCCTCACCACCTCGGCCTCCTCAGCCTCCTTCCTCGCCACCTTGGCCTCCTTGGCCTTCTTCTGCCTCCTTGGCCTTCCTCCGCTCTTCCGCCTCCTCAGCCCTCCTCCACTCCTCTTCCTCGACCCTGGCCTGAGCCTCCTCTGCAGCTGCCTGTTTGGCTTCTTCAGCCTGGGCAAATTTGAGCTCCTTCTGGAGCTCCGCCAACTTGTGTGTGATTTTGGAGGATGGGGTGGGTGCATTGGACATTTAAGGCTGAGAGTGTGGACAGTTGTGTGTAGTCGAAGAGAAGTTTTCTGCTCAAGCCTTCTGACCCCTTGCTTCTTATTCTGATTTCCGAAATCTCTGATTTTATATTCCCACAGTTATTTCCACGGCCTTGTGGGCTCAGCCATTAAAGGGGGGATACTGTTGGATCCCTGAGATCTAACACTGAAGCTCCGAACCTTCGGACCTCCAAACTCCGAAGTAACTATTATGTTCTGTTTTAGTTCTTGTTGTTTGCCTCATAAAGTATAATTCTCATTCATGACCCAAAGTAGAATACTTGTACCTCACTCGATCTGAACCTCCGATCCTATTCCAAACTCCGCTTGTTATACACCTCTTATATCCTTCTTGTTATACATTCTTAGGATACAATTAGTTTACAAGGTATTAATAATCCTCCAAACTTGTATCCAGTTCTTTAGTTCGAATATCAACTTATTTCCTCATTACCACCTCCAGTCTTCTCACATCACTATCCCTGTAGTTAGATACTATTAGTGATAACTCCGAATCCAAATCCCCGGACCACCTCCGATACCCAATCTCCAAAATTAGGGACTGAACAATAGTAGGTGGTGCAACCCATAAGTTGAAGCCAAGTCCCTACCCCCTTGTATTGCTTCGAAGTCTGACCTCTGAGTCTCTGACCTCTGAAGTTCCAGGTAACATCCGTGAACTTAACAATACTTTAAGAGGTGAATAACAAGAACTAAAACAGAATATAATAGTTACTTTGGGGTTTGGAGGTCCGAAGGTTCAGAGTCTCAGTGTTAGATCTCAGGGATCTAACAGTATCTCCCCTTTAGGGCTGAGCCCCCAAGGCCCATGGAGATGACTGTGAGAATATAAGATCGGAGATTTGGAAATCAGTATAATCAAGGGGGTCCAGAAGGACTTAGCAAAAAGTTCCCTTAAAACAAACAACACCACACAGCCCAAACCCTAACCATGTCCGGAAACCCCACACTGTCGTCCAACCTCGCCTATAGGGTGGTGGAGCTCCAAAAGGAGCTTGAAAGAGCCCAGGCTGAAGAGGCAAGGGTAGTGAAGGAAGAGGAGGCAAGGAGGGTGGGGGAGGAATGGAGGAAGGCTGAGGAGGTGGAGGTGGCCCGAAAGGCTGAGGAGATCCAGAGGTGGTTCAAGGAGGAGAGGGTTCTGAGTGAGGCGGCGAAGTGGGAGGTTGAGGAGGAGAATCAGAGGCTCGTGGCAGAAGAGCACCAGCGGAGGTTGGCCTTCAACAAGGCACTCCGGAAGAGACAAGCAGAAGAGGAGAAGGAGCGTTGGAGGGCCAAGGAGGGTCCAGGACTGGCAGAGGTCTCAGAGGTGGTCCCTAATGACCCAAAGACCGGAGGTTTGGAGGTCCATGCGCTGGCCCCAGACAAGGGGAAGGCGGTGGACCTTTGGGTCTGCAACAACTGCTGGAGGAGGGCAGTGGAGTGTGAGTGGGAAGATGGTGGAAAAGGTGAGTGACAGTAAGCTTCCTTATGCCTTGACTAAATTTTTTGTAGGGACATCATGCCGTGCATGTCAGGACTAAAACGTCTGATGCATAGTTGGAGTATGTTAAGTTCACGGACGTTACCTGGAATTTGGAGGTCGGAGACTTCGAAGGTATACTAGGGGGGTAGGGACTTGGCTTCAACTTATGGGTTGCGCCACCTACTATCGTTCAGTCCCTAATTTCGGAGTTCGGAGTGTCGGAGGTAGTCCGGAGGTTCAGACTCGGAGTTACTACTAATAGTGTCTAACTATGGAGGTAGTGATGCGAGGAGACTGAGGTTTGTAATGCGGAATTAAGTCGATATTCGAACTAAAGAACTGGATACAAGTTTGGAGGACTATTAATACCTCGTAAACTAATTGTATCCTTAGAACATATAACAAGAAGGATATAAGAGGCATATAACAAGCGGAGTTTGGAATAGGATTGGAGGTTCGGATCAAGGGAGGTACAAGTATTCTACTTTGGGTTGTGAATGAGAATTATGCTTTGAGAGGTAAATAACAAGAACTAAAACGGAACATAATAGTTACTTCGGAGTTCGGAGGTCCGAAGGTTTGGAGCTTCGGTGTTAGATCCCAGGGATCTAACAGAGTAGAACATAAGACTCCGCGGAAACGTGGACGGTCGGAAGTTGATGGGGGGGGACAACCATCCAAAAAGGTGAGAGTGGAGGTCATTGTTCCCGGACTGGAAGAGTCCGAGGGAACTCTGAAAATGTCGGAGTTAAAGGGCTTTTGAAGTCTTTAACTTGCATCAGTGACGAGGTCTGGGACCTCTGAAAAGTGGAGGAGAAGAGTGCACGGAGGTTGGAGCATGTCCATGGGGCAATAGTGGACCTCATGTGGAAGGATCTGGATTTGGATACAGATGTGGAATTGGAATCACAGTTGGAGGATTGGGAGGGGGAGCTGAGGGACTTGGAGGATGAAGTCTTCCAGGATAAGAGGGGTTTGGAGGCTGAAGCGTTGAGTGAATCGGAGGGGTCGGTGAACATGGAGATTTCAGATAGGGAGGAGCAAACTTTGCAGCAGATAGATTTTTTAATAATGACTTGATTTTCTTGGAACTGCGTGAACTTAAGAATCAGCATGCGGTAAAGGTCCAGGCTTAAGAGGGCACGCTTGGTGAAAATCCATAGTGACTTCTGAGGCATGTCCAAGTTCGGAGGCTGGAAGCCAAGAGGTCTCTTCATCTGTGCCTTCATATCCAGCCCACTTGACCAAGTACAGTAACTTGCACTTGTGTTGTTTGTCTATCTTAGAGTCCAAAATCTCAGAGATCTCATACCTGGGTTCTCCATTGATGATGATTGGAGGGTCCGGTGTTGGAGATCGGTTTGGGAACTCATTTGGAGTTGTGGCTTCAAGCATTGAGACATGGAAAACTGGGTGGATGGATCACATGCTGTCTGGAAGCCAGAGTGTAAAGGACACAGATCCAACTTGAGCTATAATCTCAAAGGGACCTAAGAACTTCTCTGAAAGCTTCTTTGACGGTCTCATAGTTTGGATGTGGTCAGACTGAACAAAGACTTTGTCACCTACTTGGAAGTTCAGGGGTGGGATTCAGCATCAGTCTGTGGAGGTGGAGTACCATTTCTGTGCTTTGGAGATGGTCGTTCAAAGGTATTGGTGTAGCTTGTCAAGATCCACAGTGAAGTCTCTTGCTTTGGTGGAAGCGAGGTCTCGCTCCAGGTGTATGGAGATGTTTGGATGGTAAACCTTGTTGGCAAAGAAGGGTGATATGCCAGTGGTGGCATTTGGAGAGTTGTTGTACATGAATTCTGCAATCGGAAGGAGATCAGACCAGTTGTCTTGCTGGTAGTTGCAGTAGATTTGGAGGTACTATTCTAGGGATTGGTTCATGCATTCAGTCTGTCCATCACCTTCAGGGTGGTATCCTGATATGAAGTGGAGCTTCATGTCTAGAGCCTTTCCAAGAGATTGGAAGAAGGAGGATAGAAACTCCAAGCCTTGGTCGGAGGTCATGTGCAAGGGGACTCCATGCTTGGATAAGATGTGGAGGACAAACAGCTTGGCTAGAATCAGAGCAGTGATCATATCAAAGGTCAGAATGAAGATTGACTGCTTGGAGAGTCAGTCAGCAATAACAAGGATGGTGTCATATCCAGAGGAAGGAGGAAGCTTCTCAATGAAATCCATGGAGATAGAATTCCAAGGTTGTTCCAGAATGGGGAGTTGCTTTAACAAGCCATACGGACAATGTCTTTGTGACTTTGAGTGCATACACATAGTGCAGGACTTAACATAGGACTTAATGGAAGTTCAGAGTTTGGGTCAGATGTAGTCTTGTTGGACCAGCTCCAAGGTTTGGTTTTGTCCAAAGTGTCTAGAGATTGGATGATCATGCTTGTACTGTAGTACTTGTAGTCAGAGATCATTGCTGTCTGGTACATAGATCCAGTTGTCTAGTAGAAGATGTCCTTTGGGGCTGAGGGTCCATTGTCCTACTGGGTTGCCTAGGTGGTCTGCTAAGGTCAGATTAAAGGTAACAGAGGTTTGGATATCAGAGTGGAGTTGGTCAATATCCATGGTGATGGCTGCGCGGAGTACAGGGGTGCAGAGTGACGTAGCTTGGAGTGACAAGATGAGTTGTTCAGAGATGAATACTGGTCAGAGGCTGTGTGGATTGATAGCTGCATAATCACTTTCCCCCTCTTTAAGGTAGATGTCCCATTGTCTAGTTAAAGTGTCAGGTTTGGTTCCAAGACATCCGGGGTGGAAGCATATAACCATGTTGAATTGAGACAGGTATTTGGACCATCGGACTTGTTGTCATGTGAGGAGCTTCGTCATTTAAAAGTATTCCAGGTTCTTGTGATCAGTAACAACATCAATTGGGTTTGGAGATCCTTCAAGGTAGTGTTGCCAGACTTTAAAAGCTTCAAAGATTGCCATTAGTTCTTTATCATGGACATCGTAGTTCCGTTCTGTGGAGGAAAAGGTCCGAGAGTGGAACACAATCAGATGTACTTCATTGCCGTCCGGAGATGTTATTGAGAGGATGGCAGCGAGAGCGTAGTTGGAGGCATCGGTTTTGAGGATAAGAGGAGCTTTGGGTATCCAATGCTGAAGGATTGGAGCGGTGGTGAAAGCCTTCTTAAGTGCGTTGAATGATTCACAGCATTCTTTGGAGAAGACCCACAGAGCACCTTTCCAGGTGAGACATGTCAGTGGAACTACTATGTCGGAATAGTTGAAAATGAAACACCTATAGAAATTGGCAAATCTGAGGAAGGACTGGATGTCCTTGACCTTTCTCGGTTCGGGACAATCTTAGATAACTTGCACCTTTGCGGTGTCCATCATGAGTCCATTTGGAGACATAATGTATCCAAGGTATTCAATGGTGTCTGCATGGAAAAGGCACTTGTCAGCTCGGGCGTACAGGTTATGTTGTCAGAGCCTTCAGAGTACTTCTCGGACATGCTTTTGGTGCTGCACCGAGTCATCGGAGTAGATGAGGATGTCATCCAGGTATACTAGAACGCATACATCCAACATGTCAGTAAAGATGTCATTCATGAAATGTTGGAAAGCAGCGGGTCCGTTGGTAAGTCCAAAAGGCATAACACCACCATTCAAATGATCCATATTGAGTTCGGAATGCAGTTTTCCATTTGTCACCCTTGCAGATTTGGATGAGGTGGTAGGCATGTCGGAGGTCGATCTTAGTATAGATATGGGCCTTGTGTGGTGTATCTAGAAGATTGGAGATGCGAGGTAAGGGGTATCAGTCTTTCTTGGTAATTTGGTTGAGGCCTTGGAAGTCGACACATAGGCGGAGCAAGCCATCCTTTTTCTTGGCGAAGACTACCGGAGCACCGCACGGAGACCGAGTGGGGTGGATGAAATACTGGGTTAGATGTTCTTCCAGGAATTCTCAGAGGGTCTTGAGTTTTTTCTGGGAGAGGGAATAGATTGGACCGAATGGTGGGGTTGTTCCTTCTTCCAGTTCGATCTTGAGATCGTAAGGCCAATGGAATGTAAGTTTGTCAGCCTTGGCCTTGCTGAAGACATCCATATATTCATGGTACTCTTCCAGGACACCGCTCATATCGTTTTGTCTGAGTTGAGCTTGTCCGGTCTAGAGACAAGGAGCTGGAATGTTTGCATGTCTTCCATTCTGGATATGCAGGCAAATGCTGCTGCACTAATCATAGTGATCTTTGGAGCAATGAGTGGGGTCAGAGTTTTGGATGAGATTGGAGCCGAAGCTACTGTCTCTGTAGGTACCAAAGATTCAGCCTGTAATGGAGCATGGAACAAGATACTGCCCAAAGCCCAGTCAATCAACAGATTGAAGTGGGTGAGCCAGTTGTGTCCTAGTACTGCGGAACAGCTGGAATCCAACGAAGTGACATAAAACATCGCAGAGTGTTGTTCCCCAGAAGGGAAATGGATTGGAAGGTTGATAGCTTGACAGATGATGTTATTGGTTGTACCATCAAAGAGTCAGAGCGGAATTGGAGTGATGTCATATGCTCAGAGTTTGTGTTCCGAGATGAAGGTGGATTCAAGGAAGCTATGTGTCGAGCCAGAGTCCACAAGGGTCAAAAACAGAGTGTCTGGAATGAGGTCAGAGGTTAGGCGAAGTGTTAAGGAGTTTGGGCTAAAAAGAGTGGATGCATTGAGTTGGACTACTGGGGTCACACTGGGAGTTACAATGCAGTCCTCCTTCAGCGTGAGGTTTGGAGGGTTGCTCAAGAATTTTTTGACTCCAGCACGGAATTGGTGTCAGAGGTCGTCTTCTCGGCGGCCTTGGTAGCAGAGGCAGTGTGTGCCTTGTTGGTGGCAGCAGATGCTCAAGAGCATTCCTTGGCCATGTGTCCAGCTCTTCCACAGAACAGAGACAGGTTGTTGTTGAGATGGCGTTGTCGTTCCTGAGTCATCAACTTGCCATCCTTACTGAGCTTTGAGGGAAGGTCAGGAGTTTGTCATGGCTGTCCAGAGGATCCAGAGGCTCCGGATTGATTACCAGAGTTTCCTGCCTTTGGAGTGTTCAGAGGCCTCTTGTTGGTATTCAGAGTGGTGTTTGCGGTGGCCTTCCCTTTGTCGGGTCAGTCATTGGACTTGGTAGTTGCGGCTTCCCAAGTAATTTTGGAACATCGCTCCCAATAGCAGGCATTGATGGTTTGCACCATAGTTCGGAGTGTGGTGAGGGTATCAGGTTTACCCATTTGAGAGACTTCGTCCTTGATACGAGCCAGGAGCCCATTGTAGAGTTGATGGTGTAAGGTGGCATCACCCCATTGGACCCTAGTGGTGTGTTGGTTGAAGTTGACAAGATATTTGGCGACTCGTTGGCTGTTGTGCATTTGGAGGTTTTCAAGTTCGACCTCAGCTTCAGCTTCAGGGTTGTGAGGTCTGAAGTTGGTTTGGAGTTCAGACTCAAACTTGGCCCATTTGGAGAGCCAAGTTGGTTGGTTATGGGAGATTATTCCCAGTTCAAACCAGTTGAGTGCTGTCCCCTTGAGGTATGATAATGTGTAGGTTATTTTGGTGGTATTGTTGGAGAAAGCTTCTGGTCTGTCATATAAATCCAGATAACACTGAATTAGAAAAGGTTGGAGCTTGCGAGTATCAGCTCCATCATAAGGTTCCAGTTCTCAGACTTTCATCTGGGCAGAGGATGCCTTGGGGGCTGAGAGGTTCTTAGCCAGCATAGCGATGGCTTCAGCCAAGTTTGGGGGTTCAACTCCATCATCCAAGTTCTCGGTCAAAAGGGTTGGTGGGGGATTGGCAAGGTGTTAAGTTCGTGGATGTTACCTGGAACTTCGGAGGTCGGAGACTTCGAAAGTGTACGAGGGGGGTAGGGACTTGGCTTCAACTTATGGGTTGCGCCACCTACTATCGTTCGGTCCCTAATTTCGGAGGTTGGAGTATCAGAGGTAGTCCGGAGGTTCAGACTCGGAGTTACTACTAATAGTGTCTAACTATGGAGGTAGTGTGTTAAGTTCACGGACATTACCCGGAACTTCGGAGGTCGGAGACTCGGAGGTCGGACTTCGAAGGTATGCGAGGGGGGTAGGGACTTGGCTTCAACTTATGGGTTGCGCCACCCACTATCGTTTGATCCCTAATTTCGGAGATCGGAGGTTCGGGGTTCGGAGTTGACTAGAGGCTCGAACTCGGAGGTATCAATAATAGTATCTAACTATAGAGAGGAATGCGAGAAGACTGGAGGTGGTAACGAGGAATTAAGTTGATATTCGAACTAAAGAACTGGATACAAGTTTGGAGGACTATTAATACCTCGTAAGCTAATTGTATCCTAAGAACGTATAACAAGAAAGATATAAGAGGCGTATAACAAGTGGAGTTCGGAATAGGGTCGGAGGTTCGGATCGAGGGAGGCATAAGTATTCTACTTTGGGTCGTGAATGAGGATTATACTTTCAGAGGTGAACAACAAGAACTAAAATGGAACATAATAACTACTTCGGAGTTTGGAGGTCCGAAGGTTCGGAGCTTCGGTGTTAGATCTCAGGGATCTAACATAGTGATGCGAGGAGACTGAGGTTTGTAACGCGGAATTAAGTCGATATTCGAACTAAAGAACTGGATACAAGTTTGGAGGACTATTAATACCTCGTAAGCTAATTGTATCCTTAGAACATATAACAAGAAGGATATAAGAGGTGTATAACAAGCGGAGTTTGGAATAGGGTCGGAGGTTCGGATCAAGGGAGGTACAAGTATTCTACTTGGAGTCGTGAATGAGAATTATACTTTAAGAGGTAAACAACAAGAACTAAAACAGAACATAATAGTTACTTCAGAGTTCGGAGGTCCGAAGATTCAGAGCTTCGGTGTTAGATCCCAGGGATCTAACAGACAAGCTACACCAACACCTTCAAATGACCATCTCCGAAGCACAGAAATGGTATTTTACCTCCACAGACTGACACTGAACTCTGAACTCCACCTTCAAACTTCCAAGTACGTGATAAGGTCTTCATCTGGTCCAACCACATCTGAACTATGAGACTGTCAAAGACACTTTCAGAGAAGTTCTTAGGCCCCTTTGAGATCATAGCTCAAGTTGGATCTGTATCCTTTACACTCCAACTTCTAGACAGCATGCGATCCATCCATCCTGTGTTCCAGTCTCAATGCTCGAAGCCATAACTCCAAATGAGTTTCCAAATTGATCCCCAACACTGGACCCTCTGATCATCATCGATAGAGAACCCAAGTATGATATCTCCAAAATGCTGGACTCTAGAATAGACAAACAATGCAAGTGCAAGTTGCTGTACTTGGTCAGATGGGGCTGGTTATGAAGGTACAGATGAGGAGACCTCCTGGCTTCTGGCCTCCAAACTCAGACATGCCTTGGAAGTCACTTCAGACTTTCACCAAGCATATCCTTTCAAACATGGACCTTCATCGCTTACTGATTCTTAGGGTTCATGCAGATCCAAGAAAACAAGTTATTATTATTCAAGACTATCTACTGCATAGTTTCTTCCTCCCTATCTGAAATCTCCATGTCCCCTGACCACTCCACATCATCTGATACTCCGGACTCCAAACTCTCTTTATTCCAGACCACATTGTCCTCCAAGTCCCTCAGCTCCCCCTCCCAGTCCTCTGACTCCAACTCTAACTCTGACTCTGACTCTGCATCCACATCCAAGTCCAAATCTTTCCACATGAGGTCCATTATGGCTCCATGGACATCCTCTAACCTCCACCCACTCCGCTCCTCTGCTTTCCGGAGACCTTGAAGCTCGCAAGAAATAAGAGTAAGGGACTTTAAAAGTCCCTTCTCAAACTCCAATAACTTTGGAGTGCCCTCGGACTAGGACCTCAACCTTGTTCTTCTTCAACAGTTGATCACTGCCATCATTCTCTGGTCATCCACATTTCTGAGGAGTCAAGGGCTCTGCACCAACCATGCATTGGACCTTCTGGTCCTAACACACATAGCATGATGTTCCTACAGGAAGGTTAGTCAGGGTATAAGACACAGTCACTGTCACTTACCTTTGCTGCTGTCCTCCCACTCACACTCCACTGCCCTCTTCTGGCAGTTATTGCAGACCCAGAGCTCCACAGCCTTCCCCTTATCTGGGGCTGGCACACAGGCCCCCTGTTACGGGTGTGTAAAACTGTAAGACTGAGAGAACAGAAGACAGATCGGAAGGGACTTCAGCTTCAGCTTATGTGCTGTGCCTCTCAAACAATCACAGGATCCAAAGGCTTCAGAACAGAAGGGTCAAGTAAGGTAACACAGTTCCACAGTATGTGTGGAAGTGCAGAAGTAATAGCAGAAGTGTACTAAAAATACTACAGAAGGTTAACATGGGAATGTGGTTGATATTCAAACTGAGGTTACTTAGTATGAATACAGGAGTTTATATACTAGGGGGTACATGTAAGGAGGTAACAGTAATGAGATCCGAATCGGAGCAGAAGAGGTATTCAATACGGATCACGAGTGGAGTCAGGGATAATAGGGCAGGGAGGGAACATAAGTAGGATATCTAAAATAGGTACCCATCATCTGTTGGTATGGGGACACAGATGTTCCATGAGGAACAAGGTACCCTTGCTGACAGAGGGGCCATGAGGATTGGAGAGCTAAGTAATGGTAGGGTAGTAACAGAAGGGATAGTATGGAAGGAAGAATGGGAGTGCGGAATGTATGGATGTAACACCCCCAAGCTTCCAGCTGTCGGGGCACTAGGACCAACCACCACAGGTCCTGGATTTTCCGCCGCCCTCTGATGCTCTTCTTCCTCCCACATTGCCTGTCTTTTCCTCTTGTCCTCTGCCCGCTTCTTCCAAATTGCCTTGTTAAATGCCAGTTGCCTTTTCCTTTCTTCCACCTCAAGTCTCCTCTATTCCTCACCAGCCACCCGCCCTGCCGCTTCCCTCCAAGCCCTCTCTTCCTTGGCCTTCCTCCAGACCTCTTTAGCCCTCTGCTCCTTCTCCACCTCCTCAGCTTTCATCTGTTCCTCATCCACCTTCCTCACCTCCTCTTTGGCCCTCTTCTTGGCCTCTTCCTCTACTATCCTGGCTTCTTCAGCCTGGGCTCGTTTGAGCTCCTTTTGGAGCTCTGCCACCCTACAGGCAAGGTCAGATGAAGGCATATGAGTGTTGGACATGGGTTAGGGTTGCTTTGTGTGGTGATGTTTGGTTTAAGGGAACTTTTGCTAAGTTCTTCTGGCCCCCCTTGATTCTTATACTGATTTCCAAATCTCTGATTTTATATTCTCACGATCATCTCTGTGGGCCTCGTAGGCTCGGCCCTTAAAGGAGGATACTGTTAGATCCCTGAGATCTAACACCAAGGCTCCAAACCTTCAGACCTCCAAACTCTGAAGTAACTATTATATTCCATTTTAGTCCTTCTTGTATGCCACTTAAAGTATAATTCTCATTCATGACCCAAAGTAGAATACTTGTACCTTGCTCAATCTGAACCTCTGTTAAGTTCACGGACGTTACCCAGAACTTTGGAGGTTGGAGACTCGGAGGTCAGACTTCGAAGCAATACAAGGGGGTAGGGACTTGGCTTCAACCTATGGGTTGCGCCACCTACTATTGTTCGGTCCCTAATTTTGGAGATTGGGTATTGGAGGTGGTCCGGGGATTTGGATTCGGAGTTATCACTAATAGTATCTAACTACGGAGATAGTGACGTGAGAAGACTGGAGGTGGTAATGAGGAAATAAGTCAATATTTGAACTAAAGAACTGGATACAAGATTGGAGGACTATTAATACCTCGTAAACTAATTGTATCCTAAGAATGTATAACAAGAAGGATATAAGAGGCATATAACAAGTGGAGTTCAGAATAGGTTTGGAGGTTCAGATCGAGTGAGGTACAAGTATTCTACTTTGGGTCGTGAATAAGGATTATACTTTAGGAGGCAAACAACAAGAACTAAAACGAAACATAATAGTTACTTTGGGGTCTGGAGGTCTGAAGGTTCGGAGTCTCAGTGTTAGATCTCAGGGATCTAACGACCTCTGACCCTATTCCAAACTCCAATTATTATTCAACTCTTATATCCTTCTTGTTCTACCTTTATGTCCTTCTTGTTATACATTCTTAGGATACAATTAGGATATGAGGTATTAATAGTCCTCCAATCTTGTATCTGTCCTTTAGTTCCAGTCTTCTCACACCACTATCTTCATAGTTAGATACTATTAGTAATACCTCTGAGTCCAAACCTCTGGACAACCTCCAATACTCCAATCTCCAAAATTAGGGACCAAACAATAGTAGGTGGTGCAACCCATAAGTTGAAGCCAAGTCCCTACCCCCTTCGTATTGCTTCAAAGTCTGACCTCCGAGTCTCTGACCTCCAAAGTTCCGGGTAACATCTGTGAACTTAACACTTCATCAAGGAATATTGCAAAACGTGCACCACTTGTATGCATAGTAAGCCTCAATGTCACAAGCCTTACAGCTTACTTAAACAATTGCCCATGCCTGAGAATGTTATAAACCATAATGTCAAGGACTATTTTTGATTCTCTTTTCTTTTACTTTCATGGACTATCTAGTTACAACTTCATCTTCGTTCTATTCACTTGTTCCGCTCTACTCATTGCTCCTCATTCGGACTTCTATCACAGACATCCTCTCCAAATTCCTTTTCTTTATTCATGAATCTGAGGTGCTCTTATGTGTAGCATCAAGCTGACAAAATCAATGCTGGACACAAGTTAAGGTGTGCAATGGCATGTACTTTCCATTTGAGGCACATATATGTGTAGTAAATTGAGTCAAGGCACTTGTTGAGTGTAGCTTTTCATTCCTTCATCACTTACGCTGATCAGACCTTTATTCTATCCCTGAGTCCGTGTGCGCAGCGGACTTGGACCATTTCTTTACCTTAGAGAGTCAGGGGCTTGAGTATCACATGTTTTATTGTTTTTCTCCTATAACTCCTATTGTACCTCCTAGTATATTAGTACGAAGCATACAGTTTAGCAATACAACAAACTTCACCTTCTTACACCCATTTTCATTTCAAGTTTAACTAAAATCTTTGAACTTATATCTTACTGCGAGTTCCTAACTTTGAGTTATAAGCTTGGGTTGTTTAATCGAGTCTTTTTACCTCTCGGCCTTTTTCCCCTATCACTATAATGCATCTGACACTTCAACCCTGCATTGCTTTTCAGATTAACAGAATAAAAGAGAAACCTTGGAATTCCATTTCCATGGACTTCATTAAGCAACTATCCACTTTATTGAGCTTCACTGCTATCCTAGTGATTTGTTAGATCCCTGAGATCTAACACCGAATCTCCGAACCTTCGGACCCCCGAACTCCGAAGTGACTATTATGTTCCGTTTCAGTTCTTGTTGTTCACCTCTTAAAGTATAATCCTCATTCACGACCCAAAGTAGAATACTTGTGCCTCCCTCGATCCGAACCTCCGACCCTATTCCGAACTCCACTTGTTATACGCCTCTTATATCTTTCTTGTTATACGTTCTTAGGATACAATTAGCTTACGAGGTATTAATAGTCCTCCAAACTTGTATCCAGTTCTTTAGTTCGAATATCGACTTAATTCCTCGTTACCACCTCCAGTCTTCTCGCATTCCTCTCTATAGTTAGATACTATTATTGATACCTCCGAGTCCGAGCCTCTAGTCAATCTCCGAACCTCCGAACCTCCGATCTCCGAAATTAGGGATCAAACGATAGTGGGTGGCGCAACCCATAAGTTGAAGCCAAGTCCCTACCCCCCCTCGCATACCTTCAAAGTCCGACCTCCGAGTCTCCGACCTCCGAAGTTCCGGGTAACGTCCGTGAACTTAACATGATTGTTGATTGTTTCACTAAGCAGGTTATATTCATCCCTACCACCAACACCGTAACCTCACAAGAGCTCACTCAACTTTTCATCCTCCATGTCTTCTCCAAGCATGGAGTTCCTGAGCATGTAACCTCAGACAGGGGTTTGAAGTTTGTCTTGCATTTCTGGTGGTCCTTAGGCAAGGCCCTGAATATGAGGTTGCACTTCACCTTGGGTTATCATCCCAAGCATGATGGACAGACCAAGTATGCTAATCAAACATTAGAACAGTACCTCCAAGTCTATTGCAACTATCAACAGGACAACTGGGCATCACTCTTGCCCCTCACTGAGTTTGCATATAACAATGCTCCTAGTGCAACCACTGGTATATCACCCTTCTTTGCCAACAAGGGCTATCACACAAACCTCATAGTCCACCCCAAGCATGACCTCACCTTGGCCTGAGTCTGAGACTTCATAGTTGACCTAGATGAGCTACACTAGGAACTATAACTAAGGCTCAACAAGCTTACCACGCCTCAGCCAACATTAAGTGGCTACCTGCTCCCAAGTTTCCAATAGGATCCTTTGCATTTATCAAGGCATGATATTTCAAGACTACTTGGCTGACTAAGAAGCTCACTAAGAAGTTCTTAGGTCCTTTTGAAATTATTTTCCAAGCTGGTACTCACTCACTTACCTTGTGACTTCAAGACCATATGCAAGCGGTACACCCTATACTGTATTCCATGTATCTATACTCAAGCCAGCCTTGCCTAACACCATTCTGAACTGAGCCCAATCTGCACCTTTTCTGGTAATTATTGATGGTGAACCCAAGTTTGAGGTTTCCAAGATGCTTGACTCAAAATTGATAACTGTAGGAAAAGCTGCAAGTTGCTATACCTTGTGTGCTGGACTGGTTATAAAGGTACTGATGAAGAAACCTTGTGGATCCTTGCTTCCAAGCTTGACCATGCAGCTGAACTGGTACTCAACTTTCATCAGGCTTACCCAGCTAAGTCTGGACCTTTGACCAACTTATAAAATTTCTTATCTCTATGACCCAAGGTAGCTTACTATCACCGGTCAGGATGTGGATCGGGTCAGGATGTGGATCACTTGCACATTCCACCACCCCTGGAACATTTGGGGGTGCCAAAAATTATTGACAATTATGATTAACATATTAAGAATATAACTACATTTTTTTGGTGAAAAAAAGCAGCTGTGTTGGAAGATGGCGGGCTATATATGCAGGCAGCACATGCTTTTAGCCCCCCTATGTGGTTATTCAGCCTTAAAATAATTGGTAAAAATCATATTTCACATATTGTATGTAAAGTGCATTATATACACAATGCTGGTCTTAGTACACTACCTGGATAGCCAGGTTCACTTTCAAGCATGCGGAGTGTGACAGCCCGGCAGGCTGCGGCGAATGTTAACAATCGTGACCAAATGTGACCAAAAATCACCGGCATCCTGATCCACATCCTGTCTCGCACATCGGATGTCTCTGGCAACACAAACTCTGACTTGTTTGGTAATAAAAGTTGATAGGCATATAATTCACATGCAATTAAAGATTCTCACAAATTTTTAAAAAATTATTTCAAGTATCTAATTATTTATTAATAAAATGAGGAAAGTGATCCACATCCTGATCGGTGATAGTACTTGTCTCAGAAAAAAATCAAAGAAAACCAAGAAAACTGTCTCATTACAAGTCTTTTTCCTATTTACTACTCCATTGTTACCACTCCTCATCTTCATCCAAGTTAACCACCATCCTTAGCAATTTCTGGTAGTTTATCTCCCTCCTCATCCTCAGAAATTCCTCATACACTGTTTTCCTCAGTCAGCTACTTTCCTTCACTGGAGTTCAGGGTTGTTGTTAAGACCGGGTCTTCGTGTGGGACCTCGGGGGGGCTCGGACCGAGCTTAACCGAGGAGTACTAGTAAGGGCTAGGCTTCAGCTTAGGTGCTGCGCCATCCACTATTACACGGGCCCTTGATTTCAGATCGAGGTGGGATGAGAGAAGTGGAAGGACTAAGAGACCAAGGAGCGAGAAACTAGGAAATGATTCGAAGGGTATCTAGTTTGGTTTCTGACTGAAGAACGAAGTACATACAGAGTGAGACTTATATACGGATAACCAAGGAAACAGGGTCGGACAGAACTAACTAGGGGAATCAAGGAGTTCGGGGACGGAGTATAGGGAATGGGCTTGGGCTCGGGCTCGGACTACTTCGGGACGGGCTCGGATAAGGTCGGGCTCGGGGTATGGGCTCGGAACGGGGTTAGTTGCCGAATATGGTTGCCGGAGATCCGCGAGGGACCGGATCATAACAGTTGTGGGTTCCAGCATAGAGACATGGAAAACCGGGTGGACTGCATGCATGCTGTCCAGAAGCTGAAGAGTATAAGAGTGGGAACCAGCTTGGGCAATGATCTCAAAGGGGCCAAGGTACTTCTCAGTGAGCTTCTTTGAAGGTCGAATGGTTTGGAAGACTTGTACTTTGACAAACATGGAGGATCCTATGGCAAACTCTGGGGCCAAAGCACACCAAGCATCAGCTGAGACCTGGTACCAAGACTGAGCGAGTTTAATCTCCTCTTTCAAGGCAGCATGAAGCAGGCCAAGGTCAACAGTGAAGTCTTGAGCTCAGGAGGATGTGAGTACCATTCGGGGTGAACCGTGAGGTTTGGGTGACAGCCCTTGTTGGTATAGAAGGGTGAAATGCCCATAGTAGTGCTAGGGGCATTGTTATAAGCAAACTCTGCAAGTCGTAGCAAATCAGACCAATTGTCCTGCTGATAATTGCAATACACTTGAATGTACTGTTCCAATGTTTGGTTAACACGTTTGGTTTGACCATCACCTTTGGGGTGGTATCCCGAGGTGAAATGCAATGTCATGTTGAGAGCTTTACCGAGGGATCAAAAGAAATGTAATACAAATTTGGATCTGCAATTGGAGGTGACATGCAAAGGTACTCCATGCTTAGAGAAGACATGTAGCACAAATAGCTTTGCAAGGTCAGCCAAAGTGACCACGTCGTAAGTTGGTATGAAGATGCTTTGCTTGGTAAGGTGGCATACAACCACCAAAATGGCAGTGAATCCTAAAGAGGCCGGCAACTGCTCAATGAGATCCATAGATATTGAATTCCAAGGCTGCTTGGGGATCAAGAGCTGCTTGAGAAAACTGTAAGGCTGGTGGCACTGTGACTTAGATTGTATACAAGTGGTACAAGACTTGAAAAAGTCAATAACAAAGGTCTAAAGTCCTGGCCAAGTGTATTCTCAGCGGATCTGTTAAGATGCATACTGATGGGTGATACCAAGATACTCAGCTGAAGGCTGAGTGGAGTTGGGTCAGAGGGACTTGGCTTCAAATTATTAGTGTTGCACCGGTGTGGCTGTCTGTCCCTATATTTCAGACAAGGGGCCCGAGGGCCAATTCAATAAGGTGGGCTTAGACTCAGGGGGATACTTTGTTGATATCAGAACTGTGTAACATACCTGTGAGGAATGAATTTATATACTAGAGTGTGATATGGGGATTGGGGAAGAGGGTGACTGAGAGGTCACATGATACGGGCAGGGTGGAGTGTACTAAGAATAGAGGGGATCATAATAATAGGATATAACAGGAGAGTATAACTGAGTGTGACCAAAGTATGCTGAGGCTGGAGGCCTGAGGTACATGATCTGAAGTCCTGAGGTATGCTGAGATCTGAGGTAAAATGGGGATCTAATAGGATCAGGGCTAATGTCTTGTTTTGACCAAAGTGTCCCAAGAGTATGTGGTCATGTTTGTACTGTAGTACTTGGAGTTGGAGGTTGTTAGCTTCAGGAATGTTAGGTTCACAGACATTACCCAGAACTTTGGAGGTCGGAGACTCAGAGGTTGGACTTTAAAGCAATATGAGGGGGGTAGGGACTTGGCTTCAACTTATAGGTTGCACCACCTACTATTGTTTGGTCCCTAATTTTGGAGATTGGAGTATTGGAGGTTGTCCAGAGGTTTGGACTCAGAGGTATTACTAATAGTATCTAACTATGGAGATAGTGATGTGAGAAGGACTGGAACTAAAGAACAGATACAAGATTGGAGGACTATTAATACCTCATACCCTAATTGTATCCTAAGAATGTGTAACAAGAAAGACATAAATGTAGAATAAGAAGGATATAAGGGTCATATAATAAGTGGAGTTTGGAATCAGATTGGAGGTTCAGATCAAGCAAGGTACAAGATTCCTTTGGGTTGTGAATGGAGATTATACTTTAAGTAGCATATAACAAGAACTAGAACAGAATATAATAGTTACTTCAGAGTCCGGAGGTCCGAAGTGTTGAAATGTATGGGAAGAGGAGACGAGAACGCTGCGCTACGCGCGAGAAACAAAACATTAGTGAGGAGGACACTGTTAACTCCAAACTAACCGACTGGACTCCTTCTAGGGAGTGAACGGGCTTTTTACCGATAATTTATTGTAACTAAGAAACTAACTATTTATACATAAATGGAATAGGGGTGGAATACCAGCAGAATAGTATGGAATGCCGGTAAGAGAAGGCCGGCGAGTCACGAGTCATGGGATGTCACAGACAGGCGACAATAGACAAAACATAAGCTAGACTACTAGGAAAAATAGTAGAAAATATAAGAAAAATACTCCTTCATCTGGACTTTACAACACAAAGGTTCAGAGCCTCAGTGTTAGATCTCAGGGATCTAACATGGAATATAGTCTTAGTTATCAAGGCATAGGAAACCATCATCAGTTTGCATCCGTCTTGGGTTAGTGTCATCACTGAGATGCTTTTTGGCCACAGGGTCAGATGTCAGGCATGAAGCTGTTCAGAGTCCATCAAGGTGCTTGCTTGGAGTACAGGTGCAAGTAAGTAAGTGGCACGAAGTGATTCAGAGAGTTGCTGGTTGGTGAATATTGGTCATAGGTTCTGAGGATTGACTTGACTGTAGTCATTACCTCCCTCTTTAGGGTAGACATCCCATTGTCTAGTTAAAGTGTCAGGTTTAGTGCTGAGTTTTCTGGGACAGAACTGAATAACAAGGTTGAACTGGGATAAATATTCAGACCAACATGCTTGCCTTCATGTTAAACCTTAGTGGTGGAAAAATACTCCAAATTTTTGTGGTCGGTGATGACATCTATTGGGGTTGCCAAACCCTCAAGATAGTGTCTCCAATGCTTGAAGGCTTCAAAAATTGCCAGTAGCTCTTTGTCATGGACATCATAATTGAGCTCAGCACTGGAAAATGTCTGAGAGTGGAAGGCAATCTGGTGTAATTCACCTTCAGAGTTGAACATAGAGAGGATAGCACTGAGGGCATAGTCTGAGGCATCAGTATCGACGACCAGAGGTTGGTCAGGAATCCAGTGTGTAAGGATTGGGGCCAAAGTGAACACATTCTTTATAAAACTGAATGATTTCTGACATTCTTTGGTGAAAACCCATGGTGTGCCTTTCCAGGGGAACACAGGGGATATGTGGATGCAGGATACTTGGACATGGGGGATGCTTGGACACAGGGGATACATGGTGTTATGATCCAGTTCCTTGCAGATCATCAGTAACCATATTCTGTAACTAACCCCGTCCCAAGCCCCCTACCCCAAGCCTGACCTTACCCAAGCCTGACCTTACCCAAGCCTTCCTGAAGTAGTCTGAGCCCAAGCCCAAGCCCAACCCCCATTCCCTATATCCCACTTTCCCAAACCCCATTTCTTATCCTTCCCTGAGCTTCATTCTGATTCCTTAGTTGGTTTATATCTGACCCTGTTTCCCTGTTATCTATATATAAGTCTTGTTCCG